>VZTM01030319.1:0-19116 GCA_013400555.1 Jacana jacana | reverse complement strand
AGCATCATGGGGAAAGGAGTTAGGAAAACCAAGGCCAATAGCATCTCTTTTTGCCAAAAATTCACAAGGCAGTCTTCTTTCTAAGGGAAGAAAGGCTACTCCCAGCTACTCACCATCTTCTGCTCTTCACCGTGAACACAAGGTAGCACCTGTGATGAAGCTGTCAGAAAAATCACTACAAACTCCCGTGGTCTGGTGACTACCCAACCATTTGATTTCATTTCAAATCAACATATACCACAATAGAACTTGTTCATGCATCAGTTCCACAACAAGCCACCATGACTGCATATTTTTANGAGTGGTTAGAATTGCAAATAAGTGTTTTCTTCTCTTATACTGTGGGAAGAAAACCAGTTCAAAACAAGGACATTATGCCCTGAATAGCTTATCAACAATAAATGTTACCATCATCATAAAATTTGAAGCTGGAAAACAACTAAAAATTCCAATTTTGCTGTCCTGACATGAGAAAAATTACCATTTAAAATTGAAAGAAATTTTACCTCTAAAAGATTGCATAATTGGGACGAGATGAACTAAGAACACAAGCTGACAGAACTAGCCATTTCTTGAAATGAGGCTGCTACTGTTTCTATGTCTCATTGCAAGAAATCTTCGTCTACTCAAGCTGCAAGTCTGCCTGGGTAAAGCCAAGACTGCTTTTATGCTTTTATAGATCATCATGCTAGGGCAATCTATCAAGACGCTGTCTAGGCTTGACACTCCCTAGGCACTAGTGCTAAGCAGATGTATACCTTAGTTTCAAGAGGCAAAATGCAGCAAAACCTTTCTAGCTTCAAATTGGCCATGGATATGTCTAAAAATTTTAAAATACTTACATTCTTCATTACACCTGAGCTTTATAGTCTCCTGCAAACTGCAGACAAAAGCAACAAAACTGACACTATTATGACACTGGGCATCTCCTGTAAGACAATTGAGGAGATGGCTGATCTGAGATCTCTTTAAACAGTTCAAATGATAGAGCCTGATGAAGTCTTGTTCTTCCCTGCAATCTCTTCTATATAATAGCTTCTGATCATTCAGATGCCCTTTGTAAAGCCTGTTGGGAAGCCACAAGATCAATGCCTTTATTAACTGCAGATTTTTATAGTTTCGTGCGTATGAATGATAACCAGAAATAGTAACTGCCAGTACAGTATGGAGTAGATTTAGAGATGTTTAAGAATTTCTCCAATAAATTTACAGTATTTTGTTGTTGTTGGTTTTTTTTTTAAAAAAAAAACAGGAATCAACCAGTTTCTCTGTGACCTGAGAACTGCTTTCTCCATGATGGGATAGATAGTCTGTTCAAAAGTGGACATAACAAGTGACTCTAGGCTTACTCAGAGGGTCTCTTTAACAAAACAGACTAAAATGTGGGTTTCTGACATCTCACAGCCTTAGTAGTTCAGCAAAAGTTATGCTTGGACAAATTAACATCTGCAGGTTAGGGAAGGGAAGAAGAAGCAACTTAGGTGAAGTGGAGGAGGGCCAAAAGTAGAGGTTAAGATCGTTCATTTCAAAGGAGAAATTTCTGTGAACAGAACAGTACACATTTAAGTAGGTTGCTCTCAGCTTTTTCCACAAAACTTCTCTGCTATCTCAGAATTGTTTTCAGTGTCATGCAAGTTAGGAAATTTTCTGTAATCTCAAAAAGCTGTGCAAGGGAAGAAAATAATGTTTTTCCTCATTTTGATGACTTTGTGACTTACAGAGTTTCTAGATATGTTGTGTTTTTAACAGATGTTATGGGAGATACCTTGCTCTGGAGGTTAGTGACATGTTGGTTCCAAGGACTTTTATATTATGATACCAACAGCACCAAGTCAGCAGCTAATACGTGCAGGTTACAAAGTAAGGTAAGAAGGGCAAGTGATAACATTACAAACACAGAATGTGTGAATCCCTCCATACGTATAAATCAAAAAACTATCAGGCCAGGTTTGCCTTACTATGGCAAACCTGGCAAACCTGGCAAACCTTACTAAGGCAAACCAGGTTTGCCTTACTATGGCAATTCATTGGGTGATTCCCACTTAAAAGTAACAGAAAGAGCTACAGTAATTAAACACACAAGAGAAAACCAATTTGTTTGCATAGCAAATATAGCAAAGAAAATTCTTCATGACCCATGAATTATATAGTATTTCTTAATTTAACTCTCCATTAGAAATATATTCTATGGCTCTTGAGAAGTTAAATGATCAACTGTGCATACACAAAGGCATTCTGGCACCCATAACAAAGCTTACCACTGCTAAGGCACAGCAAATCTTCCTTTCTTCAGCACATAACCACAAGTTACGTGGAAGAATGATTAAATCCAGGCATGAAGAAAGCACAGCAGATGCCACCTACAGTAATTTTACCAAGGCTTTTGAGAGCATCCCAGTAACCAGGCTGAGATGCTGCAGTCTGAATGAACAAGTAGATCAATGAACAAATGGCTGGGTCATCAGTTTCACAGGGTCACAGCTAATGGTTCATACTCTACCTATAAGCTGATAACAACTGGAGTTCCTCAAAAGTCTGCCCTGGAATCTCATCAACTGTTCATCATCTTTATGATTCCCTGCCTGCCTAGGGAAGCAGCTCTAGGGGACAGCCCTGTGTGCTGGTGGGTAGTGAGCTAAGCCAGGACCCATGCATAGGCAGTAAGAAGGCTCAGCAGCACTTAGGGTGGTGTGATCATGGCATGGCTCCAGGAGTGTGCACAAGCTGAATCAGCTCTCTGATTCTGCTGGCCACACTACTTCTGATACAAGCCAGGATGTTATTGGCCTTCTTGTCCACCTGGGCACGCTGCTGGCTCATGCTCAGCCAACTCATATTGACCAACCTCCCCCCAGCTGTCAACAAATTGACAGTTGGCTCATATTGATGAACGCCCCCAGGTCCTTTTCTGCCAGGCACCTCTCCAGGCACTTTTCCTCAAGCCTGTAATGCTACATGGGGTTGTTGTGACCCAAATGCAGGAACCGGAACTTGGCCTTGTTGAACCTCATACCATTGGCCTCAGCCCACCCAGCCAGCCTCTCCAGATCCCTCTGCAAAGCCTTTTTACCCTCAAGCAGATCAACACTCCCACCCAATTTGGTGGTGTCTGCAAACTTACTGAGGGTGCACTTGATTCCCTCATCCTGACCATTGATAAAGATACTAAACAGAACTGGCCCCAATACTGAGCCCTGGGGAACACTAATTGCTACTGATGGCTGACTGGATTTAACTTGATTCACTACCAGTCCTCAAGCCTGGCCATCCAGTCAGTTTTTTACCTTTTTTACCCAGTAAAGAGTATACCCATTGAAGATATCATGACCATCTCAGGATTTTTCTCTGCCTATAGGGCAGATTGGAGGTATCAGATGATGTCTGCCTATAACAAGAGTAGGATGCGTTGGCATCAGAATAAAGGTGAAGGAAGTTTAAGAATCTTTTGGTAGAGAAAACAAAATGGAAAGATCTAAATTTAAGGTTATCATTAGTGCAAAATTACTATAGGAACAGTTTATTTGTTTAGAAAACACAGTGGCTAGAGAGCTGATTTTTCTGGGCAGAAAAAGCAAATATCCAGATCATCTTGAATATGTAAGTTGTCTAGAACTTAAGTTAGAAACTTTTAAGTGAAATTTCCATTTGAAAATCATAAGCAGTGAGTCTGACTTTCTAAACCAATTACCGTTAAGGAAACAGATCTAGTCTTTCCTCTACAGAAACAAAATTTTGACCAATGCAATTAACTTGCAAACTGCAAAGTCAACAGCAGTTTGTGGTAATCTGTGGTAAAACCAATCCTCACAGATTAATAATCTTCTGATGAAAGTTATGTTGATTGTTCTAGAAAATATACCCCAAATTTTTATTTAAGCCTCAGAATCTGTTCCCAGGGAAAAATCCAGTAGAATATTATGCACAGCAATGCAGCATACCAAATAACATCATTTTTTTTGTAATGCAGGACAGAATTATTACTT
Organism: Jacana jacana; assembly: GCA_013400555.1. Classification (NCBI taxonomy): domain Eukaryota; kingdom Metazoa; phylum Chordata; class Aves; order Charadriiformes; family Jacanidae; genus Jacana; species Jacana jacana. The sequence goes on along the minus strand of VZTM01030319.1, from coordinate 15,133 downwards.
ATTGCTGTACCAACTATACACCCTGACACTGCACACATATACTACCATTTTTCTATTTAAAAAAATATTTTTTTTAAGAGATGAAGGATAATTTATTCCCTGTATCAGTCTTTGCTAAACTAACTTTTAATTGCTTTCTTCTACAATGCAACTGGCAGGTCTCAGTGATTTGAATATAAGGCATTCCCTGACAGGTAAACAGCTGTTGCGTGCACGCAATGCATGAAAACCAGACCTAAATTCTTTTCTCCAAGCTCATTAAGCTGACTTCCGCATTATGCCAATTTCAGTAGCAATGCCAGTGGCACAAGTTTCTCAACTTAGCTTGGCTCAAATTAAATATTTAGAGAAGAAAAGCTTTTAAGACAGCAGGACATTACTAGGCCACTACTGCAGTGCAGATCTACAGAGGCATCATCTCAAAATACATGCAGAAAAAAAAATCTGCTGGCTTCAAAGCTGATAACCGCCAAGCACCTCAGGTTAATATAAAGTTTCAGAACCACAGTATATAATCTGATTTGTAAACTGTGAGTATGCACTGAAAAAAAAAAAGAATAATAAAAAAGAGAGTGCTAAGATTCAAAATTATGTGCATTCAAAGAAAAAAATCCCACCTTTTAAAAAGCTGTTCTCTCTAATAGTGATGTCAGTTGAAAACACTTGGAGATAAGATCAGTGAAGATCACTGAAGAGTGAACTTTTTTGTTTTTTTCTACTTAATAGAGCAGTAATTATCTGAAAAAATGGTGAATTGTGCAAAAAAGGTCACTAAGTCATGCTGCAAGCACACTTATTTAAGCAAAGCAGTAGACATACACTTTATTTTTTAAATCTACCTATCACTAATTTCACATACAAAAAACCCCTTAGACCTAAGTACGATTGCACAGAGAGGAAACAGTATACATCACATAAAGATTTGTATGATATCTATAATAACCATTACTGCATAGACATCAGCATAGATATAGGTTTACTGCAACAACTAAGAAGTAAAATGTGTCTTCATTCAAAATTTGTTTCATTTTTTTAATTACAATTGTCTGGTTTAGACCTTATAAAAAGTTGTCTCTCATAGCAGAAATATACTACCAATATAGCAGTAGAAAGGTTTAAAACCCCCGTCTAAACCACAACCCACTTCTGTTTTTCTGCAAGCTCTCTCAATGGCAGCTGAAGAGCAGAGAAGTCCCAGATAGACTGTCAGCCATATATTCATCCTGACATGGCTTTCTCCCCAGTGATCGTATTTGAGGGACATTCTCACAGATATCAAAGCTCAGTCTTACACAAACAATCTTGCTCTCACTTCCCACACAAGTAGTATTTATTACTAGCTTGTCCAATTTATTATCAGGTCAGCCACAATTGTTTTAGTTTTGTTCGGGAGGATGACAGATAAACCACAAGTCACAAGAGACTCACAAGGGATGTTGTACATTGCCATGAACAAAAATAAGTTTGCAAGAAAAAAACAGACAGAATGACAAACAGAATGACAGAATGATACGGAGTTGGAACGGATCTCTGGAGATCATCTAGTACAACCCCACTGCCAAAGCAGATCCTCCTAAAGCAGGTTGCACAGGAACTTGTCCAGGTGGGTTTTGAACATCTCCAGAGACGGAGACTCCACCAGCTCTGGGCAGCTGTGCTGTGCTCTGCCACCCTCAAAGTGAAGAAATTCCTCCTCAAATTTAGATGGAACTTCTTGTGTAGAAGTTTGTGGCTATTTCCTCTTGTCCTTTCACTCAGCACATGTAAAAAAAGACTTCTTTGACACCCACCTTTTAAGTATTTATAGATGTTGATCAGATCCCCCCTCAGCCTTCTCTTCTCCAGCCTAAAAAGACCAAGTCCCTCAGCCTTTCTTTGTAAGAGAAGTGCTCAAGGCCCTTTATCATCTTTGTGGTCCTCTGCTGTACCCTCTCCTGTCCTTCTTCAAGTGGACCTTCTGGGACCTCAGAACTTGACACAGTATTCCAGGTGGGGCCTCAACAGGACCTGCTGGTCACACTCTTCCTGAGGCACACCAGGATGCCATTGGCCTTCTTGGCCCCAAGGGCACATTGCTGGCTCACAGTCATCCTGTTGTACACCAGGACTCCCAGGCCTTTTTCCTCAGAGCTGCTCTCCAACAGGTCAGCCTCCAACCTGTATTGGTGCAGGGGTTTATTCCTTCCCAGATGCAGGACCCTATATCTGCCCTTGTTGAATTTCATCATGTTCCTCTCTGCCCAACTCTCAAGCCTGGTCAGGGCTCACTGGATGGCAGCACAGTCTTCTGATGTGTCCGCCACCCCGCCCAGTTTTGTATCACTGGCAAACTTGCTGAGGGTACATTCCATCCCTTCATCCAGGTCACTGATGAAAATATTGAAGAGGACTAGACCCAGTACTGGGGGACCCCACTTGTTACAGACCTCCAACTAGATTCTGTGCCACTGATCAAGACCCTCTGAGCTCTACCTTTCAGACAGTTTTCAATCCAACTCACTGTCCATTTATATAATCCACATTTTCTAAGCTTACCTATGAGGACGCTGTGGGAGGCTGTCAAAAGCCTTGCTGAAGTCAAGGTAGACAACATCCACCGCCTTCCTCTCATCTATCCATCCAGTCATGCCATCACAGAAGGCTATCAGGTTAATCAGACATGAATCCATGTCTGATCCATGCTGATTACTTCTGATAGCTTTCTTTTCCTCTATATGCTTTGAGATGATGCCCAGAATGAGGGCACTCCATCATCTTTCCAGTGATGGAAATGAAGCTGACCAGTCTGTAGTTTCCTGGGCTTCCTTCTTGCCCTTTTTGAAGGCTGGAGTGACATTGGCTTTCCTCCAGTTGTCGGGCACCTCACCTGTTCTCCAGGACCTTTCAAAGATGATGGAGAGTGGCCCAGCAATGACTTCTGACAGGTCCCTCAGCGCTTGTGGGTGCACCGTCATCGGGACCCATGGACTTGCCAGTGTCTTAATTGTTCTCTAACTTGGTCTTCCTCAACCAAGGGGAAGTCTTCTTTTGTCCAGACTTTCTCTGCTTCCTCCCAAGTATGGGTCTCCTGAGGGCTGGCCTGAGCAGTAAAGACTGAAGCAAAGAAGGCATTCAGCAGCTCCACCTTCTCTGCATCCTCTGTCTCTCATCCAGAGCACCCATCTCATTCAGTGGAGGACCCACATTTTCTCTCATTCTCCGTTTGCCTCCAATATACTTGAAAAAACCTTTCCTGTTCACTTTACATCCCTTGCCAATTTTAATTCCAAAGACGCCTTGGCTTTCCTATTCATTCCTGCATACTCTAACTGCAGTCTTGTAAATTTCCCAAGTGGTCAGTCCCTTTTCCCATGCACTATAAATTTCCTTCTTCCACTTGAGCTTTTTCAGAAGCTCCCTGCTCAGCCACACAGGTCTCCTGCTTCCAATCCCTGTTTGTGTTTTTTTCTTAGGGATGCACCAATCCTGAGCTTGGAGAGATATTTGAATATCATCCAGCTTTCTTGATCCCCCATGCCTTCCAGAGCCCTAACCCCCGAGATTTCTCCAAGCATTTTCTTTAAGAGGCCAAAATTAGGCCAAATTACTTGTTGTTTTGTGCCTATTGCCCATGAACCTGAACTCTATCTTTTCATGGTCACTGCACTCACGGCTGCCCCCAACCTTAATGTCCTTCCCCAGTCCCTCTTTGTTTGTCAGTACCAGCTCCCGTAGTACAGAAGAAAAAAAAAAGAAAAAAAAAAAAAGAAAGAAAAAAAAAGAAAGAACAAAAGGTTTAATTTCTGTGGCTAACTTTTTAAGCATCTTGGGATAGTCCCAGTCCTGATATAAAGGATCCCGGCACATGTTTTGAGCCCAAACTTCCCCACTGTTGAAATGATTGCTGCCTGACCTCTTCTTACTCCAAACAGAAGGGACAGGGTGTTTTTAAAAGGTGTTTATGTAAAAGAGGCAAGACACTAGGTACTGTAAGAGTACGTGTAAGTACATGCAGCCCATCTCAGCCCTAAAATTTTCACCTATGGGCAGCTCTTTTATCTGGCCATATTGCACCACAAGCCTACAGTAAAATAATAATCCAAGGTCCAATGTCTGTTGAACTCTATTTGTCCCCCCTGAGTTTCCCCTGCAGCTTTTTTGGCTGTCCACGGACTACCTAGTACTCTTAGCCACTACAAATGGTGAATTTCCCTTCTTCAAATCCCAGCTTCTGTGTACTGCATACACTTCTCTTCCACCCTCTCACAGTTCTCTCTTCCTTAAATAGCTGCAAAAAAACCCAGACTATCTGCCAGTGATCCCAGCTATTTAAATATTTCACTAACTACACCTCTGGTGAACAATCTATGTGCAGCAGGAGTCACACTAAGCAAAGAGAAATCACAAACGCTGAGGCTCCTGCACATAAAAAATGCAATTTGGTACTCTGTTGAGATAGAAGGGAAAGATGCACTGAAAGATTCCAATTGTTTGGCTACACAGTTTGATCATATTTATACAGGACTTGTGACAAATACAAGAGTTGCCAAGTTCATTGCCACCATGAGAGAATGTTTTTTACCAAATCAGAACTCAAGAGAGAAAGAACTTTCAAAGAAAACATGCATAAATATACAATAAATGTTATGTCTGTAACTTTTACACCTACATGGGGCAACAAACGTATAATGTAACCAGCAGCCTTAGTTAACAATCTTATGTCACTAGAGTTGCTTGCTTTATAGATATAATGTGCACATAGAGAAAATTCAGGAAAGCTACTGTAAAGTGACAGTAAAAAACTTGAACAGCTGTCTCAAGTTTCAGCCAGTCACCAGTGCTGCACTACTTTGGGCACATTATTTCACCTTTCAGCTTATTAGTTTCTCAGAGAAAGATGAATAGTATCACTCTCCTGTGTAAACCATGTACGTATTTGCCGTGTATTTCTTCCTTGACACAGGACCCCTATTCACACTTTTGGATGAAAATATATTCAATGCATATTCACAATATATATTCTTAATAATTTTTTAAAAAAAGAAAAAGTTTTCCAGTAGAATGCTTTCTCTTTTTTTCATTGGAATTAAACACTTTCCTCCCATCTTTACAGGGGCACCATAACCAGGAAAATGTTACAGACACTTCCTTAAAATAACACAGTGCTGTCTGAACTTTAAATCACATAATAAAGGTGTACAGACTGTAACTGCTGCTGTGAACTTAGTCAGCTATTAACAATAACAAGAATATGTCATAACTATTTTTGCTAGTCAAGATAATGATACAGAAGATCTTATTTTCTTGGAGAACATTGCCATTATGCAAAGGTCTACATTGATTATTTTCACAAAAAAGAACATGTTATGCTATTCTGCCATAGCTAGTAGAGACACATTAAAAGTTACTGTTTGTCTGAAGACTGTTCAAGATGAGCCATGATCCAGCTTTGTTTTGCAAGATACTATATTTGTACCAGACCTGAGCTAATCCTTCATTTCAAAAATTGTAAGTTATACCTCTGAACAAAGTTCAGCTTCACCTACATCAGCTACATGAACTGCGGCAGAGCTGTGACTCAGTGAATGCTATCTTTGAGCTGTGTTTCATAACCAGGACACAGCTCTTTCCTTGTTACAGATGGTGATGTGTTTTTTTTCTTCTTTCATTGATTTATTGCAAGTTCATCATGCTGCTAACATCTAACACTACTAAACTGAAAGGTTTTTTGGAACTTTGTAAGAGCTATAGAGATTTCCAGAAAGTAGCTACAAAAACAAAAATTAAAACCAGCAGTAGATGGTTAGATGTTATTCTCTAATAGAAAATGAAAAAGCATCTGCAGACTTTGTGCATGAAAATAATTCTCTCTGGGTTCAACTTTTGCAGAGGTTATGTGTGTACACTTCACTTTAACATTAGTGCTTAATTTCACATCCTGTTTAACTCTACAAAGGCAAATGTGCTTGGTTTCAAGCTTTTAGAGATCATCTGCTCATATAATGACATCCAGTTTCCAGTAGAATTAATGAAATACATACAATGAAATCATTATCCAGGGTTAATAATCTCTGCCCAGGAAAGGCCCCAGAATGGCTGAAGTGCAATATCTTAGTTTAAGATTGTGACCACTGCTGCTGGTCGCAATCTAGTGCTATAAACCACATGACACTTTTAATTAATACTCTCAGTGCCCTTGACATAGCAGAGGTGGTGTGNCCTTATGTGGAATTTATTTCTATTTCTTGCCTTTGTCCTTTTTTTATCCACTGGGGATTATGACCACTCTTTAGCCCCACTTTGGGAGAAAACAGGCACTTCAAAGAAGTTCAATATAACATCTTCTTTCTCTTCAGATGCTAAAAAACTAAGGTTAAATACCACCTTTGTCAGTTCCTTAAGCAATGATTCAAGCTAGGTTCAATGCCAGTCCTTCCTGAATACTTCCTGAACCTATAATGTCATTTGCAAATCTCAAATTATCATTAAAGTTGCCAGTAATATTGTTTCCAAGAAGCATAGGTTAAAATTCTGAAGTGAAAGAGGTATCTAGTGACAAGTACAAGTGAAAACCACGCAGAACCAAACCATAAGGCAACTGAAACGCTGCAGAAAAAGAAAAGCAACTAGTACCAAACTAATAAACGATGAAAACTGAACAGTGCAGAAACAGAAAAGGAGAAAATGCTAGAAGCAAGAATAAAACAATTTACATGGAGCAAAAGAAATGTCAATGCATGCAGTAATTTTTCAGCTACACAAATGTAAAATGGAAAAGGATACCTAAACCAGCAATGTAAGCATGAAGCTGTGCAGCTTATATTCACCAGCATGAAAAATACCAGCTCCGGCGGTTGAATGTGAGGGAGAAGGGTCCCAGAGAGCATGGAAAATGGTAGCCAATGGGTGTTTTCCAGGTATCAGGACAATATAAGCAAAATCTCTGATTGATTAAAAGAATATGCAAAATTATCCTTATTCTGTAGTCTAAATTTCAATTAAACTGGACAGGAGGGAAAATTTCTAGCACTCTTATTTGAAAGAGACTGGACCAATTTCTTCTTGGGGTAAATTTTAGCTCTTATAAACTAAACTTCTGTACCCCACTTACAGCTCAATACAGAGCTGAATCCACCTTTGCAACACCCATCAAAATGCCTCAGGCAGTGAGAAAGGCTTGGTGAGAAAGAATTCCAGTAGCTGAATGATGGTGCCAGCTCTAAGCAGCCTGCCCTGAGACTTGCAGCACCACGGGCATGACCCAGTCACACATGCCAAGCGAAATATGAGTTACTCATACTTTCAGGAGGATCTTTGTGATTAATACTGCTGACACAGCACTCTCAAAGCTGTGGGAGGGTCTTCTGCAAAGCTGAATCCTTCACATGCTCCACAATTCAGTTTTCCTTTTGTGACGGAGTTACGGTTTCCAGATAGGTACCAGCTGAATTTAAAAAATTCTATTAAGTAGAAACTAAGTAAGAAAGGGATTGCCACAGACTCAGGAATAAGGATTTTTATTACAAAAAAAAATCCCTAGGGCTTTAGACAGGTATCAGGATCTTCTTGTGCTATTATAATAGTCACATACAACAGAATGTACAACTCGGACCTAAATAGAGTAAATAGTAGGTTAAAATGCCTTTAACTGAACTTTTTTCATCTCTTTAATAACTTAAAACAACTTTAAGGTAATTATTTTTCCTCAGTCTCACGCAGCCCCAAAGCATTTTTGCTTTTAATCTGAGCCATATCTAAAGTTACTGGACAATGACTACATCCCAAGCAAATATTCAATATCTTGAATGGATTCAATGTTTGTTTCTGCTTCAAATTAATCCCTCTGTGCACTGGCTCACTGTGTGACATGATTATAACACAGTCTTTTGGCACTACTAATGTTAGGAATTTTGTGAAGAGAAATTTCCAAAGTACTTCCTGTAGTTGCACAGGAAGTAAATTCAAACAAACCACTAGTCGAGACTTTTTTACATTGAGTATGAAAGGAAATTTACAATAACACTTGGAATCTGAAACAGTACAAACTTGCTTTTTTATACAAACCATTTAGCTGTTCTTCACTAATGTTTGTTTGTTTAATGTAATTTGTAAAATGTTTAATGTAATTTGCAAAATGTTTGTTGTGTTTAATTTTATGGTGAAAGAGATCTTTCTAGCAACAAAAAAAAAGCTGAATTTTTGCAAGACTTTGAACTGGAACAGCATTTCAACATCTGCAGTCTCACCTTCAACTAAGCACTTGGCAATGGCCTTAGCAACATATTATGATCGGTTTTGTTTCTCAAACTTCCTGCAAGAGGATTAATTTTGGTCATACTTGTTATTCTTGCATGTAGTGGATGGGGTACCTCTGGGTCAGAGAAACAGCTGTATCTTTTGAAGGGACATAGACCGATAATGGATTAAGCTGTGCCAAAGTTTTCCCGAAGAAGTACAGGATTTCTCTGCTTCTCTGCTGTTAGTTCAAATCATAAGGAGAATTATCATATCATAAGAAGAATACATCTACCTCAATTAGATGTTTTCATGAGAGTTTTTTTCCTTAAATTACCTTAGTTTTTGCACTACATACAATGGTCCAACCATACACCTCTAATGTCTTTATTTGGTGGGTTTTGATGCCAAGTCCCTGACTCAGTGTACTTCACATGAAGTTACAGAGGTTCTTCTGCCTGATCCTTCATGGTGTTTTGTCTTTAATGTTATCAGCAATTAAGCAGGCAGTCTAACATATACCAGTTCAATAGCTGCCCATTAGAATAAACATATTTCCTCCCACATGAAGAGAGCAGCACATAGCTTGTAAGTATATCTGAAAAAACGCCAACCCAAAGTTACTAGTACAAAACAACTTTTCCCACATTTTTCTCCATAACATACTTGAAAACTCATAACTTCACTCTAGCTTTTGGACTATTTTTAATCTCGGAGTACGTTAGAAAGAGCATTTAGATAATGCCCGTGTCCTGAAACAGCTGACTGCCAACCCACTAAGTAGCTCTGAAGCATCACCTAGACAGCAGACCTTGCCCTGCTCTGCATCACACGTGCAGGAAAAGTTGCACAACATGCCCTGCAGAAAGCACCCACAAATTGGGCCAGTTTCTAAGTTCAAAGGATTTTGGAACTGAATGTAAACACAATAGTTCCACTCCACTACACAAATACAAAAGATTGATAGAAAAGTGAGGGTCACAATAACACTCTCTCTACCTCCTGCCAGGTAAGAAATACCCATGTAACAAAATGACGCTGTGCTTCCATATACCACATCCACCAATGCCACCAGGAGGTCACAACTCATAGTTTTCTCATTTTAGCATTCTGTACAAATTCATTACTACTTAGCAAGTCTCTAACAGCATCTTATTACTCAAACCTGAATAGCTCGTTTCATGGGTACTGAACGCCATGAATTTTTGCACACACTAAGGTTAAAACTTGCTTGGGTATTTAGGTAATTAAATATATAGGTTGGATTAATTTTCCTAAATTATATTACCTTTAATGGGAATTAATTGTCTAGTTGCAATAATACTTCCTGTATAATACTAAACAGGGATTTTTGATCCCCAAATTGCTATTCCCATGAACCAAGACCCTAAAAACATTTAGTGATGAATGAACAGGATTTTTCTCCAAAAGTTAAAATAGTGTATTTTAATGGAATAAAAGGAATGTGAAACTAATTGTACCATGTAATCAGATTGCTGATACATAATTAACTATACACTTCTTTACACTTTCCTCAGAAAGTGTATCAATTGCTGACTAACATACCAAATAANTGAATCCTGCAGTATAAACAAACATTAGAATATGCTGCTACAGAAAATGTAAGAAAGAACAATGTATTCTGAATCCTGCAGTATAAACAAACATTAGAATATGCTTCCTGCCAATATCAATTCATTTGAATATCAAAGAAACCTTGAGCCTATAAACAGTATTGCCTAAACATCCCCTCCACAAAAAGCCAAGTTCATTAGCAAGCAACTTCAATTTACAAAACTGGCCAACAGGGAACGTAACTTGAAAAACAGTGCTCTCATTCTGTAGGAGTTGAGGGAGGGTATTGATTTAATTTGTAAACTAATATATCACACAAACAAATCACAAATAGGAAATGCACCCAGAAATTATACTACATTACCAGATTCCATTCTAGCACAACACAGGCAAAACCCTGCACTGAGTGCGAACATTTTTGACACACCCGAATACACAAGCACCAAGATGCTATCAAAAAAGGTCCATTAGAAATAATTCTCTGTTCCTTTTTAATCCAAGACTCAAATAAAGTCACAGAAACTGCTTCTTCAGGGGGACAAATCCCTACAACAGCCCAGACATACCCAGACTATTAAGGCAGAAGCTTTTTTATAAGCTGCTATCTCACTGTGTTCCCAGCAACACTCCTGGAAGCTAAAAGAGTAATTATTTCCTTGTATGTGGGTTTTTTTTACCATTTCTATGAGTAAGGATAAGCAGGATAGCAGAATGCTTTGAAGCAGAGCAAGAGTATCCTTACTTTCAGCTCCACCTACACAGTTCATCTTGATACAAGCTGGTGACTTCAAGATCAAACTCTGTTACATTACCACTGTTGAGTTACTTAACTACCTTCAGACAGGTCACTTAATGACCTTAATAAGTAATGTAAAACATATTCACAGATTTTATCCTAGGTTACATTAACTGGTTTCTGTCCAGCTGCTGCTTCATAAAATCCAAAATCATCCTTTTAACACAGTTTTCCTGAAGCAGTTTCCTCAAACATGCATCAGTTCAACTTACAGAATCAACTTCCCATATTTTTTCTTTTCCTGTACACAGCCTATATTGTTTCACATTGGTTTTGTAGCATGCAAGAACTGGAACCACTGTGCTTTCTTAAAGCAAGTTTAAATTTAAAAATACACCTCAAATTTGTTCCTAGCACTATCTGCAGAAAATAAATAACTTTATGACCACATTCTATGCAGAAAGTCCTCTGCCTACAGAGACCCACTGTGGCAGTTGATAAAAGTCAAGACAGACAAGTATTTTGTTGTTTCTTTATAGTGCAGACTTTTAGTCTTAAATCCTTCTTTCATTACACCATACAGAATTTTGCTTCAGGAAACTATCAGTCCTTGTTCTCGCTTTACAAAAACTTTTTCACTGAAGATAATTATGACACTGGATTCTCAGCCCTGAAGAGGCTTTAAATTCTGCTTTGTTTTCTGGAAGAAGTATTTGCTTTTTCATACATTCTTTAACAAAGCACTGAGCAAAACATTTTAATCCATTGCAGAGTGCTTTCAAGCTGAGCTACCTGTTTGTCCTGAGACAGTAATTCAACATTCCATTATTTCTCAGCTTCACTATTGCAATTCATTATGTGCAAGGCTCAGAATAGCCTCCATAAACTCCAGCTATACTGGATACAGCTCATCAGTTCCTCACAAGAACCAGCAGGTCTGTTCTCTCTTTTCTGCTGAAGTTTTACATTAGCTTTAAGACTAAACAGTTGTCTTGTGAGATTATCGGTGATGGAGGTCCCAAATCTCCCAACTTTGCATGACTCACAGGAGTCATATACAGCACAAGAATATAGTTTATCTGAAGAAACATATAGAACTCAGTAAGCTATGACAGCTCTTGCTCTAGAGCTCTGTACATTGTAAAAATGAAAGCTGCCCCACCACCAAGGCTGAAAATTAATTTTTTCAAGACACAAGGCCTGAGTCTCTGATGCATCTTCTATGCCGTGCAATGCAGAGCTGCACATGCAGTTACAACGCAAAGAGTACAGGTGGAAATTGAAAGTCTCTGAAGCAAATACTGCCCAAGAATGGTTGTTTCACACCTTCAAAACTGTGAGAAAGCAGGGAGAGACAGGTAGAAGTCAGTTTTCAGTATTAGCTAGCCTTGTTTCATCAGCAATTTTCCACCAATTTTTAGGTAAATCACATTAAAAAGAAATAATTTTCACAGGCAAAAAAAAGAAATAATTTTCACAGGCAATTTTTCCCAAATATTTCAGAACAGATATTTGATTGCAGGGAAGTTGCGGATGGCCCTGGAAGTGTTCCGGGGAAGTGTTCTGCTTGTGGAAGTGTTCAAGGCCAGGCTGGATGGGGCTTTGAGCAACCTGCTCTAGTGGGAGGTGTCCCTGACCACAGCAGGGGAGTTAGAACTTGGATGATCTGAAAGGTCCCTTACAATCCAAAACGTTCTATGATTTTATGACTTACATGGGATTGTTATGTGCAAGACACTGCACATGTATACAAAGATAGGCAACTTCAGCATTGTAACTTTTGCTATGAAGGAAGTTGAGAAACTTTTAAATAAAGCTTATTACCTGATCATTAATAAATCAAATCTGTTTTAAATTCACTGTGTGGCTGTATCATCAATCATATCTGTTTCCAATTCACTGTGTCATAAGCATTCAATGAGGCAGAAGTTGAAAAACAAGATTCAGGTAAGAGTTAAAATACAGGTAAATTCTTCCAAAGTTACAAAACAAGGTACTTGCAAGAACCTGTAAAATGTAAGAAAAAAAATGTAGATTCCACTCTCCTTTAAAAGCTACAGGATATTTTGCATTATCACATTGGAATCATTAGCAGAGAACTTAATTATGAGCAGTTTTTTTCCATTGATATACCCTAGCATTCATCACAGGTTGTTTAATGAGCTTCCTGAGCCATTTTGAAATACTCAGAAAAAAAAATCAGTGCATTTTATTTCAATAAATTAGCTGAAAACAATAGCTTCTAAAAGACTAGGCTATTTCTTTCAAGGAAAATGAAACCTTAGCACCACAAAGCATAGCATCTCAATGTACTTCCATACTTATCCTTTTCCCGTATTTGTCCTCCAGATGCACATTTTTCTTAGTGTATGAGACAGGTTTCTTTTATGCTGGTACAGCTGGGTTTGTTGTTTAAAAAAAAAAAAAAAAAAGCAGCCAGGCTATTCTTTACTTCCCTTGTGGAAGCATTGCCATGTCCCCTTGTCCCCACACCAGATGATCTGAACTGCCCCAGTCAACCTCGCTCACGCCCGATTTCTTCCTCCCCCCCAACGGAATTTTCTAGGTGTTTCACTCAGCACACACAACATTAATTGTCATGGTTCTCAGTGCATTACCACCTGTCCCCTGCCCTCCATGCCTCTTTCCGGGACATGAGGGCAAACACCCTGCTCTCCTCCCTCCCAGCAGACAGGGTGACCATGTATGGGCCAGGGAAGGGAGTGCCCAGGTGCTTGATACCCCAACAGAGCAAGAACAGCAGCTCCTGGCACTGATTTCCCTCTCAAAAGCAGACTCTGCCAGATCCTTAGCAAAGCATGGCTGGTTTTTATGCTCATTTCCTCCTGCCATTTGAAAGCCAGTGCATAATATTTGCTTTCAGGTACAGAGGTTGTTGCTTGTCAATCCATCACACTTTTGACTGCTGTCAGCATAGTTTAGTAAGTGTACTCCTCCAAGGAAATGGGCACAAGTTTACAATTGTTAACTTGTTGCCTGCTGGCTGAGTATTAATGAGGAGGAACTCTTAATATCTACCAGAAAGGCAGATAGAGTAAGAACATGCAAAACCATTGGTTTACAAAGGTGTTCTTTTTTGCTCAGAAAATGGTTTTGCATTGAGTAAATGGACCTAAGAAGCTATAAAATTATTACAGTGCTGTTGCCTGGATACAGTTTCTTCCTATTTCATTCCTAAATGACTCTATAAAAAATGCAGGTTAGCTTTGTTCTTACTGTTCAACTGAAAAGTAAAAATTCCTTAAAATCCAGAGAGGCAATCAAGCAATAGTCTAAAATTGAAGGTATTTATTCTTTGATTGCATATATATACACAATTTAAAATTCAATTAATATTCATAAATTAATTATAATACAATCTAACGAAAATTAATTTTACCTATAGTAATACATTTTATTTCTAATCAGGTATTTACAATCTACAATTATTTCTAAAATACTGTTTGCATAACTTTGTATTATACAGGTAACAAAACAGAAACTTAACTGCATGCATTAACTTTTTTCAAAGATGAAGGATTTAGAAGGACAAGAAATTAAATTAAAAGCACTATAGAACTTTACTATGTAACTGTATATCTGCAATATTTTTGCACTAGTTGCAAATTCATTATAATTTTTTCATTAACTGAACAGAATGGGCAGTATTCATTAATAAAACCAGTTTTTTACTTTGTTATAGCTCTGCTGTGCAATCTGTAGACAATTGTTGTACCATAAAAACTCTATCCTGCATAAAGATTAAATACTTCATAATACTGTTTTCCAACTATATTCATTACTACCTAAAAAGGGTGCTCTAAAACCATGTTTAATTTACTTCTATTTATTTTAATAATAACTCTGCGATTGTATCAGTTTCTGACTTCATGTTATTCTCAGTTAGTCTCAGCTTTGACAGGCTAGCAACCTGACTGAAATGTCACCACAGGAGCCTTCTCCCCAAGAGATAGGTCAATACACAGAAACTTGCCTACTTGATTTCAGTTGCAAAGTGTGTGTTAAGTAAGAGGATGATCAAGAACAGGAGACAGGAGAACAAAATAGAAGCAAAACAGAAAATATAGTGATTAATAAAGTCATAACTATTTTTACCATATACAGTAACATTCTGTCCAGTCTCCTGCAGCATACATTGTCTAGTCACACTGAAAGGCCTTGTACTGCACCAAGAGAGAAGGTTGTCATGGCTACTGCTACTTCTAAAGTCTTGACTTTTTATGACAAACATTTTATCCTTAAAAATAGTATTATGACAAAATATATAAGACAAAAAAGATATCCTTGGGTACAGTGCTGTGCAAACACAGTAAAAAGCTGGCCCTTTTTTCTCTAAACCATTTTCAATCATGCTATATAATAGACAAAAAACCTTACTTGGATTGCCTTTCCATACATATAGCAAAAGCACTCCTTAATGCCTTTAAAAAGACATGATTTCTAAATGCATGACAGAACACAGATTAAAGTCCACTTAGAAGAAAATGCACAAAAAATTTGAAAAATGATCATGCTTAAAATGGCTTTTACTCCATGATCTTGTTGTAGTAACAATTTGTTACACATGCAAGCACATCTGACTGGTTT
>VZTM01030318.1:1683-24397 GCA_013400555.1 Jacana jacana | reverse complement strand
CAGTTTTGAGTTAACCCAAACCAGTTTTTTCTGATCCTGGCAGAGCCTATAAATAGATGCAGAAGGAGGCAGGTATAAGCAGTAGTCATATTGGAAGAAGGCTATAAAATACTGCTTCAGCTAATGATGTTCCAGAGAAAGCCCAGGGGTAAGGGACATTGTGATAATGGACTGGATAATTTACTCAACTTGTCCCAAATTTTTCCATCAGTTGATTAGGATTGCTGCTTGTTTGTATCTGTAATTAACTTCCCTCCATCAACCTTATGGAGGGTTGTTAATTGAGCCATTGCAACTTGGAGTGCCCTGCATGTAGGTAGATGTCACTGTGAACTGCAGACTTATTGCTAATGGGGCCAGGGCTGTCTGAGCCCCACAGTAAGCACCTCATGCCAAACTGAATGCTGCTGGCATTCCCTAGGGAATGGTGCTGTAGAAGAAAAGAAGCAGGATCAAGTTCATACAAAATTGTGTTAAAAGCCTCTATCAGAAGAATGGATAACTTATTTTAAAAAAATCTGTATTTGAGACTGTTGTATTTAGGCACTGTTGTCAGGAGGCCACCATGTGCACGTGTCTGAAAAATAGACATTACCAAGTGAGGAGCTACAACTGAGATGTCACATTAAGGGGCTTGGATGTTTATTTTGGAAATGCTAAGAGCTGCGAAAAGGGTTTTGGTGTCTTAGAAGGACAGACAGTGGTGCCCAGTTGTTTAAGGAAGGAGTAAACAAGTGACGTCAAGAGAGTTGAGCTCAATGCAACATTCGCGTAAGGTCCGTGGGGCTGTTTACTTCAGCTCAGTAAATGGGCAGGCGTCACATGCAGCAGAGTTAAGCTCTTGCGTTAAGTGAATGTTTCCTATCCTGTACATAGCAAAGAAGTCTTTTGCAGCTGAACTTACGCTGTGTTTGTGTAGTGTGAAATGTAAGGAATTCCACTGTGTGTCACAAAATAGCTACAGAAAAAAAGATTTTAAGCATTCCTTTTCAAGTTGCGTACATCTATAACGATGCAAACAAGAAGCCTAGTCAGTGGGTATGGAGGTATTAAGTGATTGTAGACCATTAGGAGGTGGGATTCTCCAGGACAGATGGCATCATTTTAGGTGGTGCATCCTCATGCATAAGAAAAGAATGGTTCCAGAGATCAGTTCACTGATCATTTTAGAATTTTTCAGTATTCATCACCCGAGAGCATCCTTGTGATTAGCACTTCATGTTTCTGTTCTATAAAATGTACTTTATTTTTCAGGGAAAGGTAATTTTTCACACTTTCTTTTTTTTTCATGTCTACTCCAGTAAACTTTCACTGCTGCAGGGTTTGTTTTTTTGCAAGTGGATCTCCCCGCAGCGAGGGCTGTAGTGAAGGTTTCTGCAAATGTGGTACTGAATGAAATGCTACTTCAAGGCTGTGGTGTTCTTTTTCCTCTTCTTCACCATATTTTTCAATTTCTAGAAGAAGGGGACAAAAAGCAGAATTCTGTGCAAATTGCAGAAAATTTGGGTCTGGGTTTTAAATTCTTGGTGAAGTCTGATTTCAGATATCCTGGAGATTTGAATGCTGTGTATGTAGGTAGTGGTGTCTCTTTCTTTTTATAATTCACTTTGTATGCTCATGTAAAGTTGGTCTAAGAAAGAGGGTTTAGCAGTTACTTCAGTTAGCAACGATTCCTGTTTCCATAGCTCCCCCAGCTGATGCAATGCATGACCCTCCCTGCCTCGACAGCAAGTCACTACTTGTATGACCATTCCAGCAGGAACACCTGCTTACAACCTCTAATCTGATACCACTTGCTTCACTCCTACATGCCAGATTTACTGTTTGGGCTTCCACAGCTAACTTGAAATCAGATCTTCCAAGACACCCACTCCAGTAGAGCATCATGGTACTTGGAGGTACAGAAGTGCGAAGAGTATGTGCCAAATGTTGCTGTCATTAAGGTTAACTGCTAGAAATGAGGACTTTTTGGTTTAAATACGATATACTGACGTCATTTGAATTGTGTCTGTAATTATCAGATTTGTGTATTGCTGTGCTTCAGGGCTCAAAATACCTGAGGTAGACAGTATGAGGCTAAGGGGGATCTGTAAGACCAAGAAAGATACAGAAAAGGCAAGCAGTGAATGAATTTTTACTCTTTCTCACAATAATGGGATTAGGGGGCATCATTCAGACTGTGAAGCAGCATGTTTGAAAAAACCAAAAGAGGATGTCTTTTTTATGTAGCTCAGTTAAACTGCAGAAGTGATTGCCCATCATACTGGGTTCAGAAGACATTAGACAAATGCATACCAGAAAAATCCAGTAGTGACAATGGTCTAGCTAGTGATTTAGGAAGGTCAATGGGTATGTGACTGCTGAAAGCTGGGAGAGCAGGCCAGCCACAGTTCTGTCCTAACTCTACTGTCTTTCCTGAGTATCAACTACGTTGTCAAAGAGTGAATGATGGGATAGATGTTCTTTTGGTAGAAGAATAACTATGACTATGGTAAATGCAGAAACATGATTTTTTAAATAAGACTTTCTGACCAGAAATACTCGGAATATAATGATTTTTAAATTTCAAAATTGGGTGCTAATATTTTCTGAGTTTGTGGTTGTTAATTGTTTCTCTTCCAAATACAGGATATCCTCAGCAGTGCTTTTTTGCTAATATTTGAGGAGAGTCTGCAGCATTGCTAGCAGTAGTTCAGCTCTGTCATAACATTCTGCACTGATAAAATAGGCATCTTACGTAAGTCTTCTGAAAGTTCCAAAGAGAAGCTCAGAGAAAAACTAGCAGGATCATCTCCCTGGATCATGAGTCAAAGTTCTCTTTTTAGAAGTCTCCAAAGAATCTTAATGCTATAGTAAGTGAATTGTACAGCAGCTCCCAAATGCTTTGGAGACTTTCAAGATGAGACTCAGATTTGTGAGGAGCTTAAGTGCTTATGAAAATGCTGACATGAAAGGAAAATGTCAGAAGGAAGGAAGAGGTCATAGGAGGAAGGGGAGCTACTGTTCCTGATGCTGACTCTGTGTAGCGTTTCCACTTTTGTATCTTCCTGCTTGTGGTTTTGGTTTCAGGTACCCTCAGCAGACCTTTCTCACTTGATGGTGTCCGAACAGGATGCTTGATCAGAACAGCTTCTTTAGGCCAAATGCTGCGGGAAACTCTTAGCCAGATCAGAAATACCAGTGGAGCTAGTTTGAAAAGTTCATCAGATAAATTAAATGAGAAACCGAAAGCATTTGCTTATTTAATAAATAAAGCATCCATCTTTATCAACTGTAATGTTTCTTACCCTTTGATATTGTTCCACTCTACCACTCTCTAGAGGATCTCATCTTACCAAGATAGAGAACAGAAGTTTGATTATATGAAGGCAGTGGGCCAAAAAGCTAGAGATCTTATGCAAATTCAGATATGCATTAATTTGCATAATGCTAACATATAGATATATCTATACACGTGTGTATGCATATATGCATCCATTATCTCTCCTTCTTTTCTGAAAGATACTTCTCCTTTCCCAGCCTCTCCCTGAGCTGGCTCTTCCCCTATTCCTTCTTGTCCTTGATGATGACTGACCATTTTGAAGTCCAGGTCCTCATCACCCTGGAAACTTTGGTTTGTTGCTCTGGTCTAAATTCTAGCTCATATGCAGATTGTTATCTTAGGTAGGTAGTTGTGCTGCTAAGGAGTAGTTAAGGACTGTGGAAACTGAGTAATTTCTAGCTGCTTCCATCAGGGACTGTATTTGGTAGATGCAATCACAGGGCAGTTCTTTGTGATGAGTGTCACAGAGAATGGCTTAAGGACATATATTCACTTGCTCCTAGTATTTCTCCTCTTTTAGAGGATGGGGGGTTGGAGCACCTATGTGGGATAACAATGTGAGCTCAGCTCATGTGAGAACTTTTTTCCATATTTTTGTGAGTTTGGATTGTGTAACCTTGCTCTAGCTTCCGCCCTGAGATCATCAGTAGGATGTTGACACTTAGCTGTCCCATAAGCAGTGGATAATGTACTCTAGGAATCAGCACACTGTCAGGTGGTCAGGCCAAGCTGGATGGAAAAATTGTTGCCAGATAAGGAGCCTAGGAAATGGATTTGAGTTTCAGTACACCAAGTGGAGGGAAGGGAGGCCTGCACCAGCTGCCCTGGGGCTGCCATCCTCAGGGAGACAACCCTGGTCCTGGGTGAGATGACCAGTGGCTGATTTTGCGCAAAAGGTTGCCAAAGAAGACATGTCTGTTTCATCCAAAAAAAATAAAAAATCCTTTTTGTGAAAAGTAGACTAAGAAATAAAGCAAGCTTTATATTTGTGCTCAATACATTTAAAAGTTTTTAAAATGGATTTAGTTGGGGCTTAGAGTAGATATTTGAGTGAAGCCATTTTACAGAAATGACTTTTTTCCTGTTTCTGGAGTTGGTCCCTGCGGTGCAGGTCTCCAGCAGGTGTAAGCCATCACACAGCGTGGCAACAATTAAAGCTTCTGAGGATCCACCCTCAGTTTTTCAGAACAGTCAGCAGCCCAGTTTGACATGTAGGGCCTCCAAAACTGGAGCCAGAAGAGCTTTACTGAAAACCTGACTACTTACTTTGGTGTTTACGTGGAACTTAATCCCTCAGAAATCTGGTCCAAAATGCAATCTCACATATTCTGCTTTACCGATGTTTACACGTTGGGCTGGGTAACTTGAGCTGCATTGAATGAGGGTTGCACAAACAATGAAAGAAAGAAAAAGGCTCTTTGGCAGCTATTTAATTTGTGAGCTTTGCAAAAAATTCAGATATGTGAAAGAGTTATTCTGCCAGATCTACCAAGTCTTGAAGTCTTTGGAGTCAATGGAGTTCTGTCTCCTAATTTCAGAAGTTGTTTTTACACAATTCTCTAAACTGGGTTAGTAATAGGCTGATCATAAGATGACTTTATTGTAAGAAAACTTACCAAGTAAATACTTCAGTCAGTGTTTTCCAGGCAGCATGTCCAATAGATTGCTTGGTATGGTAGATAATAAGCAGTACTTCTTTTTAAGACTGCAGTAATGTCCTCCAAAAGCCCTGACCCTAGTAGGATTGAGGTCTAAAAAGAGAAACTGTTAATTCTACACCACTGGGCCAAGATTTATTGGAAGGCATGTAGTATGGAGATAGAGATACAGTAGTCTTGGATCCCAGCTGCTTCTTTTTCTTCAACTCCTCTTCATAAATAGATAGTAAAATAATTTTGAGACAAGTAATTCAAAACTAAATTAGAAGAAAGTCTACATAGTAAAACTTTTAAAAAAATTTTAAATTATAATAACTTTTATTCCGGCATATATATTTGGAGCCCAGAGGTAAATTGAGCCGTTTCTTTGTGGAAGTGGTAGATCACCAGTTTTTGCTCTCAGGAGCAGAAAAAAATTGTTTATAAATCATTGCATTTGTTTCAGATTATTCATCAGAGCTGGAAGGCAATAGTTCAAGTTGCTGTGTGATACTATAAACAGAATGCTGGGAAGGCTGTTTACTTTGTAGCAAAATTTGGGGCTTTGTATGTGTACCAACTGCAAGGTTTTCCTCCAGCAAGTGTTCAACTAATCTTCTAAAGAGGAGGATCTAGATTCCATGTGCTCTTTTGAAGGAGCAAGTTTGAGTTGGGAGTAATAGGGCAGCCAGGCAGCTGACTCACAGAGGAAGGGTCTCACAAAGTTCTCTTGTTTGTCGTTTCATCTTATACCGCAGTAGCCAAGGAAAGTCTTCACTTCTTTTCCTTTGTCCTCCCAAACTGCTTTGGTAGGGTTATGAAAAGGTTCAAATCTGGCAGAGAGTAAGAACTGAGGGTGGGGAGGATTTTGATACGGAAAATTTGAGGCTATAGCGCTTAATGCTTCTTGGTAAATAAAAAAAAAAAGGAGAAGGACTGTCTACACACTTGCATTGTAGCTTGAGACATGAGGAGACTGCCTGGTTTCCCTGGGTATTGCTATAATTACTCTAGAGCTTTTCTTTTCTCAAAGGTGCTACAGCTTCTGTCACCTGAAGCACAGGCAGCACACTAGCACGAACAGCAATAGCAGGCTTAGCCTGACAAGCTGCTGGAACTAGCTACTGTTCCTGCATTAGCGACCGGCTGAGTTTCTCTAGCATTTCACAGTTTCCTGGCCTGGCAAAATCAGCTTGGTTTTACCTTTGTGCATTGTGGCCAGTCCTGGAGGAATTAATTAATTAAATAAATACTCAAAGAGCTGTGCCAGCCTTTCTGTGGTTTTAAATGTTGTGGATCATTTAGCTTTGTTCTGTTTTTTTCACCCCCTCTAGAAATAAAATGAAAGCAAAATACACAGCAGCTCATTTGCTGACATGTTGGCAAATACTGTGAAATAACTAACTGGTTGCAGAGTCTCCATAAAAATGGAAAACGCGTATTTTTCAGGTAGCAAGTTGCTTTTATCCAAATAAAAAAAACAGAAAATGGATATGATATACTTTTTGTCAGCAAACCAGGAGAGTCGCAAGGTTGAACACAGGTCAAATATCTTTTAGTGACAGTAATTTCCCAGTGCTGAAGCATATGTCTCTGTTAAACACAACAGCATAAAAACTTTTATGCCAAAGAGAGGTGATGGGGGTAGGCAGGGACCCTCAAAACAGCCAGTAGCTAATGCTGCCTTTGTGGTTTTATATATTTGCCTATTAAAATGACAATACAGACATGGAACATTTAGATTTAAGAAGCCTTCTTTTCATTAAACAACATTAAACAAACTGACAAAGTAGGGGGTTATGACTCCAGTAATTGAAACATGCTGTTCTGTTCAAGACCAGAACTCTATAAAGACTCTTTTCACCCAGTAATGCCCTTTGTGTTTGCCTGCTACCCCTGGTAGAAATTACTGTAGGCCTGAAGTATGTCTTTCCAAGTGGAGTGGGAATGACAGAGTGCAACACCACGCTTGGCAGATGGGGTCACAGCCTTTTTAGGACGTTAACATTCATTGTGCATTGGAAATCAATTTGCAGCCCAGAATGCATGGAGACTTAACTAGACTCCCCTCCCCACTGATTTTTTATGTTAACTTCAAACCTGTGATGCAGGAAAAAGAATTACATGGATTAATTTGGATTAATTCTGATGGGGTTTGGGTATTTTCATTAGCTTAATTTACAGTGTGTCTTTTTGTGGATTCCTTGTTCTTCTAGATGTATGTTCTGAATCTGTACATTACCTGCATCTCTTTCTCCTTCTCTCTTCTAGATGTTGATGAATGTCAGGATAACAATGGAGGGTGCCAGCAGATTTGTGTAAATACTATGGGAAGCTATGAATGCCAGTGCAAAGAGGGCTTTTTTCTGAGTGATAACCAGCATACCTGCATTCATCGCTCCATTGGTAAGTTTTCAGTGTGTAAACTGTGCTCTTTAAAATGACTGTGTTCAATCAGAAATGCAGAACTGTTTGGAGGAAAGTTTTTTATCCCTGGAGATCCCCGAGTCATTTCACTGGTTGGTTGGAATTGATTGATTCCTCTGCTACCCAAACTTGTAGCAGAGCCATAAATAAGACAGGGAAAAAAGGCTTTAGTTTGATGTAGAGATTATACATGGTTCAAACAGCAGGCT
Organism: Jacana jacana; assembly: GCA_013400555.1. Taxonomy (NCBI): domain Eukaryota; kingdom Metazoa; phylum Chordata; class Aves; order Charadriiformes; family Jacanidae; genus Jacana; species Jacana jacana. The sequence continues at coordinate 16,802 of VZTM01030318.1, read as the reverse complement.
CTTTGGTCAGGCAGAGGCAGATTTTCAAATGGCAGCTTTCCACCTCCGAGTTTCCAAGACTTAAAAGTTTCTCATCTATTTATTGTATAATAGTTCACCTGTCTTCTGCCTTAGAGAGCGTGGTATCTTAAATCAAAATGAGCAGCTTGTTGCTTCTGGAAGTCGTACAGGTTGTGTTTTTTTGCCAGGCATGTAACTCATTGCTTCATTGCAGACTGATGATGGCTGATACTGTATTGACACAGCATTTTTGTTTGGTTCAGTACCCTGTCCCAGGGTGGATTAGAAAACTGCTTCTCTGTTGCCTATGCACTAGCAGTAGAAATAAGGAATCCTTGCGAAACTGTGATCCTTGTCTGCTGCTGATTTTGCCTAGAATAAGCAGCTCTCCCTTTTCTATACATGTCAGACATGGAAGACAAGTTTGAGTGGACGGGGAGAAAAGAAAACAGCATAGCTATAAATCTTTGCAATTAAGTGGACTCTTTGTGTGTTCATTCAGACTTCTAGTGACCCTGGCAGCAATGGGAATATATGCTAGCAAACTCATTTACCAATAGGCAATAGAGAATGACTAAGTAGCAAGATGAGTCTGGTGATCAACGATGTAAGCACGCTGTAAATTTCAACAAGCCACACAAATGGTTCTGAACATTTTAAAGTCACCACAATTAACCAGAAAAATCCTACTGAGCGTAGAGTTTGAGTTTAGTTACACTGTTAACAAGAAAGCAAATGGTTGTAGTGTAGCATCTCGGAAATGTGTGTGTTGGGCAGTGTGTGTATGCTTACACAGAATTGTAAAGACAAGTAGTAATTGTGATTTTCAGAAATGTGAATCTGGAATATATTTACAGGTGTACTTTTTAGCATGATTATTAAGTTTTAAGCAATTGAGGTATTTTGATTACACCAAGAACTTACAATTAAGGTCCATCAACCAGTGCATTTTAAAGGTTGTTATCTAATAGGTTTTTAGTTATTCTTTTCAACGTAAATTGTTCAAACTTCTGTCCAGCGTAAAGTAACCCTAACACAAAGATATCCAACAGAGCAAGAAATAGTAGCTGGAGGCGTAATGAAAACCACTTGCAGAGTACTGCGATACAATCATTATTTCAATTTGCACATTATAAAAAATCCCAGCTGTAATAAAAGAGAATTTAGTTATCTGAGATGGAAGCTAATGAAATACATGAAAAATGAGATTCTGAAGGCAAAACTTTCTTCTAAGGAAGAGATTTATTGAGGGAAAGGGGGGAATTTTTATGGCAGAGGGTCCCTAGTTTGCCGGAAGGACTGGGAGAATAGATTTGAAGGGCAGCTGAGGCATGCACATAATAAATATGCATGGCAATACTATATTTTTGTTAATTTGTTTACAAAGAAAGTGTCATAGACATGGACATTTAATTTGAAGAAATGTCTTCAAATTATTTCAGATCTGAAAAAAGGAAACAGCCTACCAAATAAGACCGATGGTGATTGCGAAGTGTTTTCTGAACAAATCGTTTGTAGCTTTTCAAAAATAAAGAGCCAGTTTACAATAACAACATACATGGCGCTGTAGTGCCGCGATTCTCCACGGAAATATATTGGGTGGGTGTGCAGGAGGAAGGAAATGAAACAAAATGATCTCTTTGAGTTGTCAGAGGTGACTGAAATGTAAGTAGTAACATGCATGATGAGAAAGTAAATGGCTTTTTTCATATCTGTTTCCCAGCTTTCCTCTGTCTTACTTGCAAGCACCGCTCCAGAAACCGTTGGAACGCAAAAATATGCATCAATGTATTTAGCCAGGATTGTTCCCAGGGCTAGATTGTGTCTATACCTCTGTTGGTAAACAAGGCTGAAGTGGACAAAGGCACACCACACAGCCAGCATTGCAATCCAAACACAAAGGCGCTGACTTGCCAAAGCCCTTTAGCAAGCTTGTTGACTTTGAGCATAATAAGATCCATTAATTGCAGTGGGATTACTTTTCTGTCTCTGAAAAATGCATGTGCAGTCACACACAATCTTGGTGTCCTTGACATTACCTAAAGTCTTTTCAAGGACTCAGCTAGTCTAAAACAATCAACCACAAGGTTTTTCACGCAAGTTGCTGCCACCTTTTCCCTCCTGTTTTCAAATGCATTGGGAAAAGGGGAGAAGCAGTGCAAGGTGCTTAAAATGTACTTGGATGAGTTTGGAATAGAGGGAGCAGTTCCAAACCTAAGTATTGCCTTGTCTGCAGGCTCAGCTAACCGGTCTCGGCCTTCTGCAATGCTGGTGCTGCTCACGGGCTAGGAGCTCATCAGCACAGTCAAGTGATGTGGTAGTTTCAGAGTTGAAAAAGGACATTGGATATTCTCTTGAGGGTTGAGCAGAGGAAGGAATATGTCCCTTTTTGCACTAACCAGACAGGGGAAAGTTGTCTTCCGGTATGAGGCACTCTCCTTAAAATTGTCAGCTGCTGTGTGAATTTCCTCCGCTTCCAGAGACAGAGATGCACTGTGCCTGTCCCAGTGTTTTGGGGGTGTATTGTACCACTGTGCTCTTACCCACAAGCTGTGGTTAAAAGCCACACTGGAGTTCATGGTAGGGGCTTTTAATATCATCCTTGTGTCCCAAATGATGTGTTTGCTTGCTGTCTAGAAGTGTTCTTATTTTTTCCTGTGGAGAAAAAATGATTAATGGTACACAGAAAAATATTAATTTTATACCAATGGGAGGTCAGGCTGACATTAAAGTCAGGGCAAACCCTGGTTTCTTAGTATTTGCTTTGTTTCACTGTCTTCATTATGGGCCTGCTGATTTAGTATGTTTAGTCCCAGTATCTTTTGGGAGGATACTATGCCCAGTACAACTTACCTCATTTATATTTGCATTAAAATGTCTTTCTGCTGAGTCAGATTTCAGTACTAATTGACTCACAATATTGATGGCAACAATAGGGAGAGAAAATGGGAGGGAGAATAAATTGCAGAAGATGCAGAGAACTTAACGACTGTTTATCTTAGTACCTCTTAATTGCAATAGTAGGTGTAAACACTGTGAATTATACTAGAGAGATGTTTGTGTTTGTTTCCTGGTGACTTAAAAAGAAACCAGAATAAAACAGCTGTTACTGTATCATCTCCAGCTCCAGAGGGAGCATGTGTTTAATAAATGTGGAGATTAGTATCGTACACTACAGCTGTGACTGAGTCAGGTAAGTGGTTTACAGCATGTTTTTCCTTAATTTGATGATAAGCCAAAAACCCCAATTCAGCAAAGCCTCTGGGCACATCCTTAATGTCCCAGTAATAGCAAAGTTGGTTTAAAATCCAAATTGGGCTTAAAAAGCATCAAAATAGGAACATGTCTGTGACTCTGCTGAAGTTCAGAGTGATCATAATGAAGGGTCCCATTTGCATTACAACTATAAAAAATATTGTGGTCAGGAGCCCTGGCTACAAACTGCCTCACCCACCAAAATTCTCAGTGGAAGTCTTATAGAAAGCCATTGCTGTCCTACCTCCAGAGGGCAAGTCTCCTAAAGCACAACCCAGATACTTCGGGAGTTCTGTGGCTAGGAATACTTCTGTCATTTGAGATTCCATCCCCTAAATGCCTAACTAGACCGTAGTTATATTAATGGTCTTATATCTGCTAATAATTCACTGCCAATGCTTTTACACAGCCAGTGCCAAGTGAACTAAAAAGGCAGGTGCAATTAGGAGTGGTAATTATAAGTGGACACAAGAAGAGGTGGAGAAGTACCAGGCTATAGAAGGCTGGAAATTATGATGGTCTGGTCAAATGGTGGAAAAGCTTTTTACACGGTTGTCACTATCATTGTCAAGCCTGTTAAAAAAACGTTTGGCAAGGAAATGCTTTTTCACTTCCCCTTATCCCATGAGCCTTATGTTCTTAGCACAGTTAGGGAGTTTGACATAAAGTCAAGCTACCAGAGTTTAGCAAATTACTGTGCTACGGAGTCTCAGCAACCAGCATGTCTCTTTCTGCACTGAAAGTGTAACAGTTTAGTCCCAGAGGAAAGGGAAACCTGATAAGCCAAGCTGTCTTGCATTTGTCATGGGCTAAGTGGGCTTATAAAATGGGCTACCAGGCTTGTGCTGATACATAGTAGCTTGATAATCTTGATTATATGTTTAAGCCTTTGTTAATTCTGTAGTAGTAGCAGAGGGCTCCTTTGGTCAGCTACCATCAAACTACAAGAAGTAGTTTGAAGATTATAAAATCACCTTTGTTCATTTTTTTCATTCCTACATTCTATGGTTTATTTGTATTCCTTACCTGTTTTCTCAGTGAAGGGCAATTTTGTAGCAGTAGGATAATATGTTAGGATTCCCTGGGAGAAGCATGATCCCCAGTCAGTGCTGGAAAAGTTACAGGTTGGCGTTCTGGACTTTATTCCTATCTGTGGTGCTGGTGCCTTGTGGGACGCTGGGCAAGGAGGTTATTGTGACTCAGAATTTCTTCTGCAAAGCACTAGAGAGGACAGAGGTGCTTATTTTTACAGAAAGCACAATAATCTATTCATATTTAGGTTAATGTGGAAGGGCAACTTTAAATAATTAAGTGTTGCCAGCACCATTCCAGACTTCATGAAGTACGACGTTTCTCATCTCAACGGTGACAGCTCTTTCATGATGATGTAACCAGTTAAATTGCTCCATTACTTGAATATACTTTGCCATAGCTACCCTGAATACAGGCATCCCATTCACTGAAGCAGAACAGTCCTACTTGTTTTTTTAAATTGGAGTCCTAATATGATTGTAAAGGAATATATGGAATATATGTAAAGTAAATCTTAAGGAAATCAATCCATGTGCTTTTAGATAACATAATAAGAAAACCTTTCAGGCAGCATGAGTTTTATCTGGACAAATATACTGTGATCTTGGAAACTTTTTCCTAAAACTGCACACAGTGTAACTTCAGTGTAATGTAAACTTGTCTCTTTAGAAATCCCCATAATACATTTTTGAATAGTTCAATTGATTATCTTTCACAGAATATAGCATACAGAATGTATCCAGGAAAAAAAGGCTTGATAAACTATTTTCAATTTCACTGTGGCCTATTAGAAGTATGTAACCTTTTAAAACTGTGTATAATGCAAGAAAATTCCTGTACTTGGGTTTCAGGGACCCATACTTGCTGTGGCAGCCTTGTGAAGGGCACCTCACGTTTGCTTTCTCCATTCCTCTCAAATGGAAGGAGTCTAATTTGTCTCAAGGGAAAATGCAACAGGTGAAAGCACGTGGTATAAGTAAAAAATAATCTTTCTTAGGCCTCATCTCCCTCCTCTCATATATCAGTGATTTATCATGATTATGACTAGTAAAATTACACTGGTGTAAAAACAGTTTAAGTGTAATCTGATTTAAATTCAAGCTGTGAAGAGGAAGCAGTAATTACGTAATCATAAAAACAGTATGAAAGTTTCGGACTGGATGGGAGAGTAGGTAGTCTCATAGGACTATAGAACATTGGAAGGGACCTCAACAGATCATCTGATTCAACCGGTTGTGGGAAAGGGAGCCTGGATGAGAATATGAAGTTCCCTGTCTAGTTGCATCTTGAAAAGCACTGGGAATGGGGACTTTCCAGTGTCCCTGGGGAGGTTGTTCCAGTGAATGATTGCTCTCTGTAAAAAATTTCTTTCTTATGTCAAGATAAAACCTCTCCCAGTTTAACTTGTACCTGTGTGGCTCCTTGTGAAGAGAGAGCCTCCATCCTCTTTGTAGCAGCCCGTTAAGTAGTATCCAAGTAAAACTAAGTCTGTCCAAATAAAACTGCAAAAGCAGACTTTTAGGCATCAAAATTGTCAGTAGGGGTTTTTTTGTTGCATTTTTTTTTCCCCTTTAGCTTTTCATATGAAGGCCTTCAATAAATGTCAGCTTAAGTGGTGACTGCTTAGGACAACGTAGAATTGGAGGGAAAGCCATGTCACTTTTGGTTTAGAAAAATTTTAAATGCATCTGCAACTCATTGTATAGGCTGCAATCTTCCTTTTATAGGTAACAAAACCAAGGTGTAAATATTACAGTATTGTCTCAAGCTCTTGTGGCTGTGTCTGAACTACAGATGGATAGATGGATATGGATAGATTCACGCCATTAGAGCAGCTGCAGTCCTGGTCCTCAGCACAGTCCAGATGGAAATGAGGATGTGAGGAAATGATATAGGATATGAAATTAGGATAGAGTTTTGGTATGTCCCAAGTTGCAGAGTTATATACAGCCAAGTAGAGTTGGTCATGGGTGCTTATTGAGTTGCTAGGGTCTGATTCAGAGCTGTGTCACACGTACACTCAACAAAATGCAATGAAGTCGCTGCGTAGTCTGTGTTAGGTTTAGAGCACGCTTGCCTTCTCAATGAAAAATACCATGCTTCAACATTTCATGAGGCTTTAAATTAGCTTTAACTCAGAAAAAAACCCCAAATTTTATTGAATTATCAATACTCTGCGCTGCTTTGCTTAATCTGAGACAGAATGCGCTAGTTTATTGATAGGGTGCACCCAGGATGCAGGGGTGGTGAGTTCGGTGAAAATCAAAGGAGAAACCTCCCAGCACTCAGGAACAATAGCAGATTTCTAGATTTTTCCAAAATCTGGTTTGAATTACAAGTGTGTTGTGCAGAAACTGTCCTGTAACAGCCCCAGATTTAAGTGCACTGATCAGGACACAAATATTTTAAAAATAAAAAATAAAAGAAATGAAAATAATACCAAGAAAATTAAAGCCTAGATGTATCAGGAAGCACCAACTGTTAAGTAATCTAAGGCACGTGTAACTTGCATATAGTGTTTGACCAGCATTAGAAATAGATGCACATATCTACATGACTAAATGATAAACTGGGACATCCAGATAGTTTCTCAGTGAGCCAGAATCTGAAATAATTTAGCGGTACAGTAGTTGTTTCTGCGCAGCTCCATTGGCAATGCCTTTTGGTGTGGAAAGGATGAAACTCAAAGGGGAAAAAGCAGTACGTAAGAAATAATGAAGCTGGGGATGCAAAGAAGGATGTCTTGGAAAGAGCAGCTGTTTGAAACACCCTGCAGCAGCGTGACAGCCAGCCAGCTTGCCAGGGGGAGCAGGGAATTTGTAAGTCAGATCAAAAATCTCTCCACACCTGTGTGACAGAAAGTGCAGAGAACAGTCTGTGGCTCAGCAGCTGACTGAGTGGCAGTGCTGACAAGATGGGAAAGCTGTACGCACGAATGGGAAAACACACTGGAAAGTAGTACATTTAAAAAAAAAATAATTAAAGAGAGAAAATATGCAAAGGGGGCTTTCACACTCAATCATTCAATAGCACTGGAAGTGAACCAATGTTCTGTTCATACTGGCTGCTCTGGATATGGCAGGATTCTACTAAATAAAAGAACTGACATGTTCTTTAAAGGCCTCTAGCATCCAGTTGACTGAAACATCAGGTGAGAAAGATCTGGGAAGAATATTAAGCAAGAGTGTACTGGAAAAAAGCTTGCATTCACACATGCACACAACAAATGGACTCTGTTTCAAATATACCATACACTGTATGATGTGCCTCTCTCGTGCCACCAGAGATACAATGATGAATTCAGGGCTCAGCATCTTTCATACCTACTGTAGTCACTATGGCTCTCTCCATGGATGTCTTATATTTTTCACTATGCAGAGAAATCAGTGACAGACCACGTTGCAGGCGCTGTTCCCCTTTTCTGCTATTCATGACAAATTTCAGAGATGTGATCTAGCAGGAACTCTCTACAGGCTGATACCACAATGTGTCTTTGGCTATAAACCACTAGGAATTCAAGATATGAATACCAAATACCTGTTGATATAGGCTGTTACCCTCCTGTCTATGGTATGCATAGTATGCATTTAATGAGTTCTATTAATTATTCAATTCCATGTAATTATGTTTGAGGTTGCCCCGAGCTATTCTGCAATAATTTAGGAATTAATGAAAATAAGAAGGAAGATATTTGAATTTAATGGCCTTAAATATTTTCAAGCCTAAGAATACTTGCATGCTCTGTTAAGCTTTATATCTCAGAAGTATTTGGGTTGTAAAATTGTTGGATTTGTTACTGTTCTTGATGGTATTTTGATTATTTTGTACTCAAGCAGCAGTCAAGAGTGGAGCCAGATTGCGTGAGACCTCGTACAAACTGAGAAAATTTACAGCCTAAGTAAACAAGGCAAACATAGGGTAGAAGACAGCACAAAACACATAGTCACCGTGAATGCTTTCATGGCAGAAACATTGTAGTAGCACCATGAGTTATTTTTAAGAGGGGGCACAAAGGAAGAAGGGAGTGAGACAAGGGTATGTCAGGTAAACAGAAAGTCAGAGGAGGGAGAGAGACAGCCAGCCAAGTGGGAGTGAGTTGAAGTGTAAGAGAATAGGTTGAAGAAGAAAAGAAGGCTGTGAAACAGCACATGGCAAAATCTATACTTCTCTGTCTCCTTAACTCCCTGGCTAACTAATGCCATTTCTCTTCAGCATCTTTGCCATTATAGTTTTCTTTCCATTAAGCTAACTCCTCTCATATATAAACCACAGTATAGTCATAGTATAGTCAAACTGCAGCAATGTCTTTGAAAACTAGTATTTTTCTCAGTGGGATGGGTCAAGTGCTGAGATTGCAAAGCCAATCTGCAGTCATGTGCAAGTGATCAGAATGGTACCCTTGCAAGGGTTCAACTCCTTTGCTTTTCCCAGGAGTCAAGAAATGCAGAAACAGAGACAAGCACCGTATGCTGTTGGAGTTACTCTCTGAACTATGTTCACCATTGATAAGAGCACTGAGCTTGTGCAGTGAATTGTTTACCTGCTTTTTGTGCATGATGTTTCTTGTGTAGAATGTTTGAGCACGTTCAAAAGGCTCTGCCTGAGATACCAATGCTGAGAAGCTGCAAATAAACTTTCTTCTCTTGTTCCAATCTAAGGATTCACTTTTGAGTAAAAGCAACAGGACTTTTGTCCCTCTTTCATATGGAGCACCTCCTTTGAAAGTTCTTCTCTGTGTTTGTTGCTGACTAAATCACTGCACACTAGATGTAAGCCACTAGTATCCAGTATGGTGCGCTGCAAGCATTGTGTTACGTTGGTGATTTACCAGAGCTGGCGGTTTTCCTCCCTGCGGTTAACATGGGCTGAGGATAATATAATAGCTGCTATCTTCAATCTGTATCAAACTGCAAAGTACTAGACAGGCCAAAACTAAGAGCCTCCTTACTCAAACATTAATTTTTGACATAAATTCACGTGATTGGTGTTGGCATTTCAGTATTTAATGTAATGAGAATTGGTTATTTAAGCTGACATTGGTTTGGAATGCTACAAATGCCAAGACGGGGGAGCGGTGATGTGAGTGGTTCATACCCCGTGCATTTCTCGTTCTGTCTGCTTCAGAAGAGAACTCTTAGTTACTTGCTCTTGTGATCACTAATTCACTAGAGGATGTTGTGGGAGTCTACAAAACCCCACTCTGGACTCTAAACGCACTCTGAAATAGGAGCTAGTATGCCATGTGCTGTAGGTTACAGGTATGAGAGGCAGAAGAGTTAAATAATTTGCCTAGAAAAGCTGTAGAAATCTCAAGAACTTCCCAGAAAAGCTGTGAGGGAATCATTTGGCAAAGCATGCAGCTTAATTGATATTATATTGATTTCACCAAATCAGTTTTGTAAAACTGAGTATCTGGTTTTAGATATGCTCCTGCTAGGACCACAATGCAGCTATCCCAAGCTCCATTCTTTTGGTCTGTTTTTTAATTCCCTTCATTCATCCCCGGTGCACTTAAACCTCAGTGATTAATGAATTATATGTACATGATTAGAGATCAAAGTGTAGCTCAGGGAGCCAGGTGGATAAGAGTGCATTTTGCAAATCCTGTCCTCTCCCATCTTTCACAGAATCACAGAATATCAGGGATTGGAAGGGACCTTGGAAGATCATCTAGTCCAATCCCCCGGCCAGAGCAGGAACACCTAGATCAGGTCAGAGAGGAACCTGTCCAGGCAGGTTTTGAATGTCTCCAGAGAAGGAGACTCATCTTTCCTCCATCCACTTTTTGTTCTGTTTGTTCTCTATTGGCTCACAGTTGTAAATTGAACAATTTAAAGGTAGTGCCAGGAGCTTGCCTTCTTACTGACACCCAGGATGCCTGATGACTGTCTGCACTGTCCCCTTATGGTAGGAAGGCAGCCACATTGACACTGGGGAATATGTAGGTTCTGAAAGCTAAGGTGGAGTACAACTGCTTGAGCAGGTCAAATTGTTGTCAACATTATTTTTGAAAGAAGTGTATTTTTCCACTAAACCAAATTTTATTCTCTGAAGTGGCTACTTTTCCTGGAATAATAACAATGATGTATATATACAAAATTCATAGGAAGAAAAGCAAACATAAAAACTCTGCACCTTTATGCCTAGATGTATTGTCCTTGGCACTATATGGTAGTGGTGGTTAGGCAGCCTTTCTGTCTCTATAGACAGCTGTTGCACTGCACTGTAGCCTGAATGTCCCTGAATCCTGTCGAGAAAAGACACCATGTGCTTAGTGCAACAAACAGCTCAAACCTGAATCTTGATTTGCCAGGTGAAGGAGCATATTCCTGGTAGCATTTCTGAGTCACCTCTTCCCTTTTACAGGTGAAATATTTGAATTTTGGGGGAGCTTTCCAGGAGAAGGCCAAACAAAACATTATCAAAACATGGTCTGGCCAGCTCTACCGCAGGGCAGCATTCAAGCTGTGCTTGTGGTGAGACCGGCCTGCTCTGCCTGGACAGACAGCTGTATGTCTGCATGATCTTCTCTGGGACTCTGTTTCTGCTCCTAGCTTCTCCAGACAAAATGCTTTCAGAACTCCCTCTAAGCTTCCCAGGAAAAGCTATCATTTGGCCTAAGTGCTTCCTTAATGGACATTTAATTACTCTGCTGTAATTGGAATCTGAAAAACACATCATTAAAAAAGCTTGTAATAAGGTGTTTTAAAATGGGATTTGATGAGCAATACTTTCATAGCCTGATCTCTGTCTCCCTTAAATCCCGAGTAGTATGTTTACCTGGAGATTTATTTTGGAAAGACTTTCTGTGTAGATCTCAACATGACGTTTTAGCATTTGGCTAAGTTACAATTTGTCTTCAGCTGGCATTAGTTGAAAATACCTTGTGCCGTTCAATCTTCTGAGAATTCACAGGAAGAGATAGTGAGCTGCCATTCCTGTGTTATCTCTCAGAGAAGCTGACCATTTATCGCCCAAATGAACTCAGAATTAATCTGGAGGATTACCTGTCAGAGGCTCACTGAAATGCTCCATGAAATAACCCCATGATAGAGTAAAATGCCAGAAAAACAATAAAATAAAAAAACACCAGTGGTAATTCTGAGTAGTTAGGTCCTTTAAAAGTAGATCCTTGGTAGAAGCAGGGAAGTGTCCTTGTGCTTTTTTTTTTTATGTTGTTCTCATTAATTTTATACAAGAGGGACATTAGGTGGCTAAAAGAATTTTCCTGTTGTCTAGGCTGTGGATATGCTTTTTGACCTGGCTCTGAGGCTTTCTAGACCTAGTATAAATGGTTCTACTTCTGAGTGTCCATCAAGCTCACTTCGTGCTATTTAGCTATCAAGTGCCCAAACCCAGAACATAAATATATCACCAAGCACTCAAAGTTTATTTATGTTTTATTTGGTTAAATATTTTATGGGCTTGTTTTGTTTCCTCACTTCCTCTAAAAACACCTGTAAAGACCTCATCTTTTCTTAGAGTTTATTATGACTCACTTAAGGGAGATACTTCTGTGCTGACCTATACTAAGTTGAGCTATCTCAAAAGCAACATTGTGGTCAGAAGTGTGGCTGTGTTGAATGACATCCCCTTTTTCCTGTTCCCAATTTGTTCTTTCCTTAAACTTCCACAGTCTATTTACAGGCAGAAACAGGACTTCCTTGCTTTCCAGCAAGGCCTGGTATCAGGAAAAACACTGCCATGTTTTTCTGCTTACTTTCAACGCCAACAAATAAGTCCAAATTAAAATCCATATTCAATGTTTAGCTGATGTTTTTCATCAAAGTATAGAAAGCGAATAGAGCTGCTTATCTGGAAGAATACTATTTTTCCATGTTCACCCTTGCACAGCAATACTGACTGCACCCTATTTACTTTCTCAAAGTCTTGTTGACCACTTGCAAACAGCTCATAGCTTCCAAAGGATTTTCTTCACCTTTGTTTTCTTAGATTGTTAAAACAGGGATGGCACAAAGCAGGTCAGTTGCTAGCAGATGTCATGCTTATTTCCACATGCAGCTCTACCAATATATTTTCATCTTTATTCATGCTATTTTTTTCACCTCCGTGCTCTTTTTAAAAAATGGAATACCAGTTAGGTGTATACATGGAGACTAGGATGAAATAATACATCTTTGTTAGACCATGAAATCTGTAGAGGCTAAAGACTGCTCCAGTCACGGCTGTAGTGTTCCCTCTGAAGTGGAGATGAGATGCAAGTCTGATCAGACCGGTTCAGGAGTCCAGAAACTCCCAGCAGTTTCAGCAGGATTTGAACTGGCATCACGAGACTGTGAATGTCTGCCAGTAACAGAGATTGAATCAGAGGTGATGCAAATGATGGTTATTTCTTTGTGTCACATCATTGCACAGGTAAATAAAGTTCTAATTAAGTGTATTGTCATCATAAACTTTTCACTTTCTGTGGAAGACCTTAACAAACCACTTCACTACTCTATAGCAGAAAAATGTTTTTAGGACCTATGCAGAACTTTGAGAAAGAGTGCCAGAAAGAACCCAGTAGGTGATAAGCAGATTAAAGGCAATTCAGTGCTGAAGAATATGCTTGCAGGGCAATTACATAGTCTACTAATGCCATCTGCCACTAATGATTGTTACTGTAGTAAGAAGTCGATATGCACTGTAGCAGAGCAATGAACCGGTGCTGAGGTAGTCACTATGTCACAGCAGAGAGCCTGCTGGTTTTAAGATGAAGCAGCTATTCTGCAATGACAAATAAGCCTCAATGTACAGAAAAAGAGCAATGATATGAGAGCAACAGTGATTTGTGTACACACTGGATGTTTCTCACCCTGAATGTGCCAGCAGAGCATAGAGACTTCTGAGAGAAGCAGGTTCTTCCACTTTCACATCACTATTGCCCTATAAACATTGCATTCACTTCTGAAGTATAACTTGCAGATTAGGCTTCCACTCTTTGTGTTGGTGATAGCGTTTGGTCTTAAATAGCTAATAACATAGGACTGCTCTTTAAGGTGCCTCCACATGAAATCTGATGCTGAGTGCCCCAGAAAAAAATTAACCATTTGTGACAGGAATGGTACCAAATTTGCTGCTGAGTGGAAAATGTGTTTGCTTACATGCCCACCGTGTGTCTGTGTTTGGTGCTGGTTGTAGCATTTGAACAGAGAAGCAAAAGAGTTATTTTGGTGAATGTGAATACTAACAATAGTAAAACTAGAAATTATAACTGTGCATTAAAATGGTCATCTTGGTAGTATTCTTGCTCAGGTAACAAAGGATTCTGTTGCCTGAGGTCACTGGAAAATGTTCTCTGAATGTCTTAATGGCACTGTTTGAGCAAATCTTGACAGCAGGTAACTTTTATCAAATGGCAATATATTCATCATCTCCGTTCCACACCCATCTTTCCCCAGCACCTCTCACTTTTCCCCTGACCTAGACCCTGCAATGTCGCCTACCAGACAGTGAATCACTCGTCTCTCTCCCCTGTGCCCCCACCAAATGTTACCATCATGCTTGCTTGAACCCTGACATTTGATTTGTGTAAGCTAGGATTGCTGTGTGTCTCAGGCTGACATTTTATTCAGATTCCTTCTCTGAGGAAAACTCAGGGAAAACAGAGCAGCATATTCCTATTTCCACCGAATGGCAAACTATCATCCCATAAAGGAAAACCCAGTTAAAAGTTTGGAAGTTTTTTTCATAGCTAAATGGCCCTTTCATATTGCAGATATGCTGGACTCTTACAATGCTTAGAGAACAATATATAATACCACCAATGCACGTGTATTTTAAAAGTGTATATACAAATACATATGCATTTTGTAAATACATTTTTCTAAGCTGTCCTTGAGTGTGGCTGCTCTGACCCCACTCTTTGCTTGCTATACCCAAGGGAGGCAGCATTGATTTTATTCTCTGGGTTTTGTAGGTTTTTCTGAAAGCAAGGGAGAGGCTTGTGCCTACATTGCATTTTACTTTAATGTATGGGCAGGCTTTCAGGCCTTTGTTGTTGGGACTATTCATGTGCTTAAGTGTTTTGCTGGATTGGAGCCACAGAGCAGTTAATGAATTAGTGCACATACCAGAGTATAGCTTTCTATTTCTTCTTTCCAGACAGCTTGCATTTCCAGTATTTGTATAGGATATAGGGTGACCAGCAGCCAGCTTGCTTTATTTATGAAATTGTATGTAAAAATGTCTTCTCAGTAGTTAGTATTTCTGCATCTCCTTCTGAGGGATGAATTTTCTTTCACTTTCTTCCCAGCCAAATTGTATTCCCTAAAGAGAAAGTGTATGTGGTGGTCATTGTTGCCATACGTTCTTCTCTTCTGTGAAAGGGGCAATGTGTGAATGTATTTACCTCATGGTATGCCCCAGACAGTGTTAGAAACAAAATTTAGCTGCCAAATAATCAGAGTGATAGTGGCAGCAGGTATTCAGAAAAGTTCCTGTCAGCCTGCACTGAAAGCATTTGCCTAATTCTTTGCTTCCAGCTTGGAGTATGGGAGAGTAGTTGTGCATCTATTTGGCAAATTTATCCTCTGGAATTACATTTTGAAAGTGGTGTTTGATTGGGAAAACACGTTTGAACACTCCTTATTAGGCAGCAGATGAGTTCTCATTTTGCTAAGTTATTTGTGATCTTCTATATTGATGCTTCTTTAAGTAGCAATTAATAGCAAATTGACCAGGTGAGCCGAGTATCTCAGCTCTTCCACTGGCACTTGCTTTGGGTGGCGTGTGCTGTCAGTCACCAGCTCATTTGTGTCACAGCTGTGTTGAGTCCTGGTTCCTGCTTTTGATTAATATTTCTCAATGCAAGGTCATACTCCAAGAGGGTC
>VZTM01030316.1:0-26701 GCA_013400555.1 Jacana jacana | reverse complement strand
ATTGTTCGATTTTCCTTTGTCTAAAGGATTCTAAATTAATTCCTCTCAGTGGCACACCATTACACATCCATCAGTGTCCTTTATCAACATCTCTGAATGACTTAGTATGAACTTGAAATTAAACAGAATATGAGGGAAGTCAAATTTTCAACTGTCCAAATTCTATGCAAGTCCCTTTGCTTCAGTATGTGTTGATCTCTTTATGATAATGACTGGAAAAATCTCTAAGACTTTAATGTACCACGATAAATAAAGTTAGCTGTGTTTGTCTTAGTAATATGAAGAGGGCAAAAAATCAAAAGGACAGTATCTTAAGTGTGCACAGAACACAAAGCAAATGCTAGAATTGTTTTCCCCCAAATACTCTCTATATATTTACTTCTTGCAGGTAAAAAAAAAACCCTAATGTCAGCATGACTTTCATTCTCTGCGTGTATGGGATAGGTAAGCTCCTATCTACCATAAAAAGAGTTAAGGACAATCTGTTTCAGATAAACTAGAGGGATTTGGCAATTTATGTGAAACTATATTATATTTGTTTCAAATGTTGTCTTCCTGAGCCCACCAGTCTTTCTACACACAACAGAATAGCTTCGCTAATTTCTGTGTCCAATTCCTTTTACCTTGTTTGATCAATGATGTTTACTTATATCCTATGGCTAGTGAGTTAAACAAAACCCAAAACCAAAGCAAACAATTTAGTATATGATTCTATGGAGGCCATACCTTCTACCTCTACCTGTGCTGTAAACTCCTTTTTTTTTTTTTTTTAAAAGACGTGTAGCTCAACAAATCTTGTCAGAAGACAATTGCCTTTCTGCAGCAACAGTAAATCTATTTTAAAATGTCATTTTCTAGATGAGAAATGTAAACAGCATTTATGGTCTCTTTATCTCAGGAGAACAACAACCAAAGAAATAAGCTAACATCTTTCTCTTCTCTGATGTATGGTAAGAACAGGAGAGAGGTGCAGTAGTAAAAAGGACCCTTACATGGCAAGGTAAAATCCCAGGGCACCTAGCCTTATTCCTAATCAGTTTAAATTCAAGTGAAGATGAGGGATGTACAGGACTGCAGTCCTTGGGTATTTCCCCTGCAGTTTTGCCACTTGCTTCATTCCCACTCAGAGGAAAGAGAACGACAGTCACACAAAAACACAGGCATAATGTAAGAACACACTTCAGTTTATCTGTAACTGTGTTTTTGGAGAGCCCTAGCTAGCAATGGCTCTTCCTTAAGTACACTGCAAAATCAGGTCTATAGCATGGAAAGAATTAAATACTTCTTGAGACTAATGCCAACAAGACCGCGCTTCTTCCGTCAGGCTATCAAAACAAGTTCCTAGAAGTGAGTTCAACAGCATACTTCATAGAGACTGTTGAACACTCATTGTCTAATGTGTAATGTATAAAAATGCATGAAATTATTATCAAACGAAAGAACTATCTGCTTATTCTGAGTGCTCTTCAATGAATTGCACACGTTTTTTCTCCAAGATGTCCACACAGAAAAATAAGAGTGAGGAACTGTTGTGACTTTTAAGTTACTAAGTCAGGAATACAAAGTATTTCAAACATTCAAGCTAGTCAACTTGGCTGCTTTTTTTTTTCCCTTTTTTTTGTTCTAGAGAATTTCTGAGTAACAGTTCCTTCATCCTACTTTGAACTAGGATGAATACTGGTTCACTCTGATACACTCAGGATGTGTCTACATCTCAATGTGCCATAATACAGTGGAAGTGTAACAACTAGCTTAAATTAGATAGCTAGAATTGGATTAATTAGGTAAGTGTATGCCCAGTAAGACCCATTTAATTCCTTGTCTCCTACCAGAGAAGCTGAAGTGTTACCCTGTGTAGCCAGAACTGCACGTTTTGCACGTGCGGCAGATATACAAGAGGCTGCAGAATGCTGTGACCAGCAGTCAGATCACTCTCCGAAAATCCAGTATCTTGGGCATCCCTCAGTTACTTCCTCTTGTGTTTTCATATGTTTTTGGTGTTGTTTTTTTTTTTTTCTTTTTTATTACCATTACTGCAAAATGCATAAGCAGTGAACAAGACCAAACTAATTATTTTTCAACGACTATCCCATAGGGCCAAAGAAGAAAGGAGAAGCACCCATTTTCACAGAGATGTGTAGCTACAGCAGTGACATGGAATCATAGAATGGTTTGGTTTGGGTTGGAAGGGACCTTAAAGATTGTCGAGTTCCAACCCCCCTGCCATGGGCAGGGACACCGCCCAGTAGACCAAATTGTTCAAAGGCCCATCCAGCCTGGTCTTGAACATTTCCAAGGATGGGGCATCCTCAACTTCCCTGGGCAATCTGTTCCCATGCCTCCCATATAAACACGAGAGAGACAGTTTCACATGTTTTCTTTCATGTTCCTGTGTGCTGACTTCAGTGTCACAGTGCTCACTGTGTTGACTGTTCTGAATTATAATCCCGTGAGAGGTCTAGAGAACAACTCATATGAGGAGAGGCTGAGGGAACTGGGCATGTTTAGTCTAGAGAAGAGGCTGGGGGGAGACCTCAGTGCCCTCTAAAACTACATGAAAGGAGGTTGTAGAGAGGTGGAGGTTGGCCTCTTCTCCCAAGTGAATAATGACAAGACCAGAGGAAATAGTCTGAAGTTGCAGCAGGGGAGGTTCAGATCAAATATTAGGAAGAATTACTTTACTGAAAGAGTGGTCAGGCACTGGAACAGCCTGCCCAGGGAGGTGGTTGATTCGCCATCCCTGGAGGTATTTAAGAAACGTGTAGATGTGGCACTTCGGGGTGTGCTCTCATGGCCGAGATTATAGGGTGTGGGTTCTGTTTTTCTGTATGGTTGGACTCAGTGACCTCAGAGGTCCTCTCTAATGGTGACAATTCTGTGATTCTATAAATTTAAGGGCTAATTCTCCTGCATTAGGTATAGGCACCCTTGGGTGATCTATATCACTGTCAAAGGCAGGTGAATGATTTGTTCATGTTTTTGAACATCACAGTACCTCAGAACCGTTTGTTGAATGCTTGCTTCAGGGAGTTAACATAGGTTGATATAATTCTGTACAAATATATATAAATTTATGTACAGATTGACTTAAAAGCATATAAATTATTCCTAAATCAGCTTTATTGAATTATAGAATATAGGCAGAAGTACTTACTGGTTTGAAGGTAAGAGTGTTATTGAGCTCAACACTGTATAGTACATTCTGATAGGACTTCTTTAAGTTAATAAAAGCAGCCTGCTCTCTTCAATTGCTTTCCTTGTATAATCCTCAGTGACTGTGTATAACCTGCATCACTAAGAATATTCTGCAGGACTATATATAGCATTTTTAGGAAGCGGTAAAATTTCATTTACCCTAAAATAGATTTGACAGGTAGAAAAGATGGCAATTCGTTTTAAAGCACAAATTACAACAAAATTTAAATAGATTCTGTGGTAGATCAGCTACTTGTGATGACCCAGAGACAATTCCAAGTCAAGGCACACAACTTTATCATGCTTTGATAAAAGACCAAGATGAGAAGTCAGTATGCGCTACTTATTGCTTTTAAAAGGGAACTGTCAATCCATGAGTAGAGACAGAACTTGTGAATAATAGCAAGCAGCCCAATTTAGAAACTGGGAACCAAGTTAATAGCATATACTGAAAATACCCACAAGTTCACGATTGGCATACACCTGTGGGGTCACAGAAAAATCTGACATACTCAATCCATGTTTTGAGAAATGCACTGTAAGAAGACAGTCTCATACAAATACTGTTTGCATCATGCATAACACTAAAAACAACTAGTAAGATGTAAATCCTTTTCCCAATTATTACTCTTAGATTGCTTAGGCTGCTTTTTATATTTCAAACCATTTAATAAAACTAACTTCAAAGAATACCAGAATGCAATGCAAACAAATAAACAGTGTAGACAATCTGACAAATTAGATTTAAGACTTTTCCTGAGATACTATTAAATTATTATAATAAGAAATCATCAAAAAGTGAGATCCTGTATTCACTGAAAGTAGTATTTCTTTTTCCATTGACATATCTGGGACCAAGATTCTCCACCAATAATTTTTAATGAGAAATATTTTATTTATAAGTAATCATCTAGGACTCATTTGTTCTAGTCTTTGTAACCAAATTACTGCCTGTTATCTTCTGTTAGTGTTATTTTTCTATAATTACCCAAGGATGCTCTCTGCCTGCATAATTTTATTTTATAGAGGGGTCATAAATGCAATAAATAATGGCACATCAAAGAAAAGCTATTGTCTTCAGTACCTGTAATACTTTGCTGATGTTCCCCACAGTCACACAAATGAAGAAAATTATTTTGCTTCTATTCTTAGCACTAATGCTCTATCTAGAGAACATATTTTGCAAGGGACCTTAAAAAATATTTTCAGATTTTTATCATATGTCACTTTGCTCTCATTATAATTTCAGAATCCTGGACTAAACTATATGCAATTTTGATGAGATGTCATTAAACAAAATCACTTCCTATCTAAATAATGGTATCAGTAAAGTAGGAATGCATGACAATTATCTTAGTTTAGGGGGCGCTGATTAGGGGTTTTGTTTTGGTTTGGGTCAAGGAATTTAATTTACCCTAAAAAGAGACCGGATTACCAAAAAACACTGAATAAATAGGTATCTTTGTATTTTTACTCATCATACTCTAAGGAATATGCATAGAAATCTACGGGCTGACTACTCCATGGCTCTGCAATAGCTATATGATCTGGCAAGGATATAGAGGGCATTTTGCATTGGCACTAGGAAAGAAAAGCTGTATTTCATCAACATGAGAGTATCCAACCAGAACAGAATTAATGTGGCCTATGGCCTCAGTGATGAACTACTTTCAATTTATTATTAAATGATTTTGCCTCTTCTGTTTTGGCTTATGCAAAAAAGCATAAGCCAAATTCTTGCAGAAGGATCATTTACACTTAATGAAATTGTGAAATAGTGTTCACACCGCATACGGCAATGGCATCATTTCACCTGCAAGTGTGCATCACCAGACAGAGGTGTATGGGAGCACCCAGCTAAACAGGTTTCAGAGCACAATAGGTGAGATGCAGGGAGTTGTCTTTCAACTCAGCTTTATCTCTGCCTTGTCTTGTCTATGCAGAGATAACCTGTGGGAGGGCTGCAAAGATGGCTCAGCCCAGGGTTGATTCAAGATTGCATCACAATAAGAACCAAAACCAAATTAAGCCTTAACAAAGAAAATGCCCTGAGTCCTNGTAGGTTGTAAGAGTGTATTTCGTGAATTCTTTTTAAATTGCAATAATGTATTTGCCATTATACCCATAGAACCTGCAATAGTGGTGTATTGGACCTGTGGGTGAAATCCAAATAAATTATTAATGTGAAGCTCTCAGTGAAATCCTTTTCCCTTTTCACCACAACAGGTTTACTCTATGCTTTCCATTTACATGGATCATGCAGGTTTTATTATGTAAAAGGAACAGAAATTTGGCATCAACAGGATGCTTGGAGAAAACCCTAAAGAGTCTCTAAGCGTTTTATAATGATTAGAGAGCTACCTCTCAGGCCATCTGTAAATGGTGGAGTAAATAAAGAAACCACCTTTACTATGGAAAAGATGTCAGAGGTGTCAGAGGTCAGTTTTCAAATATTTTAGCAAATCCCTTTGCTGTCTTTTTCACTGTATCTTCAAAAAAACGTATCTGTACTTTTTCAAAATTGTCTCCTTTTTTCTTGATACCCAGACTGATGAAATGATTCTTCTGTTTAACTTTTTAAGTCAATTTTTTATACTACATATATGATAGAATTTATGCTAAATTTCAGTGGACACCTTTCAAGCTAATGTTGTTTGTCATCTGAGTAAAATAAGTGATACACTTACAAGTCAAACTAAATCAAGAACAGATGTCTCATAGGTCCTTAGTTTCAAGACTAAAAGTAATTGGGTCTTAGGGCACCTGGGATACACCTTAATTTGGCTCTTTGTCTCATACCTAATTGAGAAAGATTGCATTCTTGCAAAGTGACACTTTGTCCACACTGATAGCAGCAGTAGGGAACTGAGTAGGATTAAGATCTTGCTCAGACTCAGTTCTACTCTGTAACGGATCTCTGGAGAGTATTACTACAAAAGAATTATGGTCCAAGACAATTTCCTTTGTCAATTGCCGTGGCTTTATAACTGTAAAGGGAAAGACAGGGGAGGACACAGAGGATAAAGAACAAAAAAATGAGACAAAGGAAAAAAACAAGAAAGTCAGCCCTAATAAAATAACTGTTCTTATCCATTACTGAAGTTCCATTGAATGCTAAAAGACTACAGTTTATTTGCTTAGTACTGATGGATGACCTACCAATATTTGTTTCTTTGTAGCCACAATACATAAGACTCTGCTAACCATACTTGACGGCTTATATTAAAGTTATAGTAGCTATTTGTTCAACATTTCAGTTTCTAACCCTGGAATAAATATTTGTTCACAAGATTTACATTATTAAATCTCTACCTTGAAGTGAGCCTGGTTTCCTTCTGCCTTCTTTATTATTGAACTTGGGACTTCAATACACTACATGTGTATTAGCAGCATGAAGAGACAGACCTTAACGTATGTATCCCTAGAAAACACAGATTTTTTTTTTCCTAAAGAAACTAAGAGAAATTCTGTTCTATGTTATTTACTAGCCTTTCAGTATGAAAACAACAACAAAAAAAGATATTTGCGATGCTATTTACTGTTTACAGCGTATACTCTTTTTGATGAAGTGTGCAAGTTGTCTGCAAGGGAACAGACAGAGGGTACATTGAACTTTGTTGATATGCACCTCGTGGACGATTATGGAGCCTTTTCTATTTCATTCTAGCATCACCATATAATTCAGCAGCACTTTAATTTACTTTCAGTCCTGTAAGGGATGGGCTTTTTTTTCTCTTCTGACAAATATATATTTTTGACTGCTGCTTTAATAAGCAGTAAATGTGATGGAGTACAGACATAGCACTTTGCACAGGTAGGTATACTGCAATGTACACTCATACAATCACATACCAATATTATTTATAAAAGCTATGATGCAAATATGGCCTTTATAGAAAACAATTTTAATGAATATGTCAGTGTAAGCAGAAACATATATAATATTCATATGTCTTTGTATATACACCCATACACTTGAAGGGTAGACAGTCTTTTTGTAAGAAGCATGCTAAAAACAAGTTATTGAATGCCACTTGAGTAAGTAGCTTTATACATTGGATCACTTTCAGAACAGTAGTTGGATGAATTTCTGCATGTATCTTGTTATGCTTTTTAATCCATCGGTCTTAATTCTTAAGGTGGCTACGCTAGCGGAAAAACCTTATTTACAAATGCTTATCATAATATATGTGTATTTCCAGAGTTATATTTACTCATTAAAACACTGATGCCTATATTCTAGCTTCCATTCAGGTCAAAAAATACGTATCTGTACTGCTGTGTACAAAGCCTTAACTTTGAAGGGAGCTGCACACTCTTTGCTGGTTTTGTTAGATTTTTTTTATTTCTAGCTGGTGTGCTTTTTTAATTGTCAAAAGAAGAATATAAGGAGCTTTGGGGCAACAAAAGAGTTGAATTACATGTTCCATGAAACACTTATGAGACAAACGAAGGAGTTTTTCCAAAGCCTGTTGAACCATGAGAGGCCTGCAAGATGGTATGACTAGCATATGTGACACATGGCTCTTATTGGCAATTGCCAGAAGAGCACTTTTTGTATATTGCTCATAGAACTAAAATAGTTTAAGCTTTAAAGGCTTCATTTTGGGAGATCTGGATTTGTAAGTGAGAAAAAAAAAAAGGTCTTGAGGTCTTCATATTATATCTGTAATGAGTTTAATAGTCTCAGTTATTGCTATCCATCTATTTTCTTGAATTTCCAAGTGTTTGGACTCCCAAGAGTTTTCTGTATCTAAGAAATCTGTTGTACAAACCTGCTGTACAGATTTCTACACTGCATTCTAAGGACATACCACAAGGGTACCACACCCTTCTGCCATGGTAACATGTATGAAGGCAGCTTTGTGTTTTGCTAACTGAAATTTGGTGTTTGCTTGTACTACAGACAATGCCTTTGAAAGAGTCTGAAGTCTTTTGAGAATCAGAAAAGTACAAGAGCTTTGAAGGAGCTGCAAATTAGCTTTAGACAAAAGCATTTTTATAATATTATTGGAGGATGGGGGGAAATGTACACATTTGTTTTCAGAGACACTGCATTTTAATTTTGTTGCACTGATTTTTTTGTGCAATATCTCCTAAGTTGAGAGTCATGTGTGTCACTGATGAATCATACAAGATATTTGCTTAACAAAAAATAAATATGCATTCACAATTATTTGAATTTCAAAATCACCACACCTTGTGCAAACAAACAATAGAATGGACTGGAAAGAATAAAAGGGTCCTGATTAGTAGATCAATGTGTTGGAAAGGGTTGACTTAAGATAAAATGATAGAATCATATTCTGAAGACAAAATGGCATTTTCAGCAATTGCTGATGGCAGTGCTGCAGCATCTCAAAGGAAAAAAGGCATTGAAGAAAAACAGAACTCAGAAAAAACATTTCACATTCTCACATAACAGCAATGCCAAGTAGTAGCAATAAATCCTGTTTACATCTTAGTGCCTGTGAACAATTATTGCAAATGTAAACATAGATGAGGTCGTGATTTTTTTTACTGAGATTTCTGCTTGCATTAATATAATTTGGAAATTGATGTCAGATTAGTCACTTGATATAGCAAAATACTTCATAAGTTGTTCTGAGCTTTTTAAATGCTGACAGGAAAAGTATGAGATATACAGACCATGGCTAATTTAGCTTTTTACAGACATCTGAAAAAAAATATCTAAAACACAAACTGAGAATTGCTGTAACAACACACACTCCCACTCAGAAAACAGAAGAATCATAGAATCATAGAATCATTTAGGTTGGAAGAGACCCCTGGGATCATCAAGTCCAACCATCAGCCCTACTCTACAAGTTCTCCCCTACACTAGATCCCTCAACACCACATCTAATCTGCTCTTAAACACAGTCAGGGAGGGTGACTCCACCACCTCCCTGGGCAGCTGATTCCACTGACTGACCACTCTCTCCGTGAAAATTTTTTTCCTAATGTCTAGCCTAACCCTACCCTGCTGCAGCTTGCAGCCATTCCCTCTTGTTCTGTCGCTCATTGCCCGTGAGAAGAGACCAGCACCAATATCTCTACAGTGCCCTTTCAAGCAGTTGTAGAGAGTGATGAGGTCTCCCCTCAGCCTCGGTCTCCCCTCAGCTTCCTCTTCCTCCAACTAAACAGTCCCAGCTCCCTCAATCGATCCTCATAAGCCTTGTTCTCCAGGCCTCTCACCAGCTTTGTTGCCCTCCTCTGTACTCGCTCCAGCACCTCGATATCTCTCTTGTGCTGAGGTGCCCAGAACTGGACACAATACTCAAGGTGTGGCCTCACCAGTGCTGAGTACAGGGGGACAATCACCTCCCTACTTCTGCTGGTCAAGAAGGGCAAGTTCTGTTCAGAGCTCTCAAATCAACTTGAAACCAAGATTATTTCCTATGAAAGAAACATCAAACTGAATCAGTCTGGGATTTCATGTGAAATTAAAGAATGAAGACCTGATGTTTGTTTCAGATTGATATTGATTTTATAAGCACATACCAGAATACAACTTTTCACATAATTTAAAAATCACACCCAAGTTTAAACTAAAGCAAGAGATTTGACAAGACATGATCTGCTATAAATAAAAACAAGAAGTGCATTTTAAGGATGTACTAGTTATCCCAAAATAAAAGAAATAATAAGTAATAATAACAATTATAATGTGATGGAAACAAGTCAGATCTTTACCTTTGTGGCAGCATCAAAACAAACAAACCCCATGCTAAAGTCAATGGTAAGTCCCATAAGATGACTCTCCAAAACACAGGCATACGTCTTGCACTGTAAAAGAAAAAACAGAGAAGGTAGTTGCCACAGAACACATTCTTAAATTTCTTTCCAGGACCAGTATTTCTCTGTTGTTATTCAAATTTTTATATACGTCAAATTTATTATCAGAAATAATTAATTTATGTGGAAATAGGTCAATTTATTGCCAGTGTATTTCAATTCAAAGGATTTATATCAGTAATGAAGTTTTCTAAATATTGTTAAAAGAGGCTTTGCTTCCAAAGATAAATCAGAATCAGAATTGCCTCAGTGGTTTACCAATGACAACTACTAAAAAGGGAAGTTTTAATTATTTTCGGTTCCACCTGGAGTGCTGTGTCCCCCTAGTAGGGCACTCAACATAAGGAGGACATGGACCTACCTGTTGGAATGGAGGACCACAAAGAGGATCAGAGGGCTGGAGCACCTCTCCTATGAAGACAGGCTGAGAGAGATGGGATTGTTCAGCCTGGAGAAAAAGGCTCAGGGGAGACCTTATAGCAGTCTTTCAGTACTTAAAGGGGGCCTAGAGAAAGGTGAGGAGGGACTAATTATCAGGGAGTGGAGATCTAGGATGAGAGGTAACAGTATTAAACTGAAAAAGGGGATATTCAGGTTAGATATTAGGAAGAAAATCTTTACTGCAAGAGTGATCAGGTACTGAAAGAGGTTACCGTGAGAAGTTGTGGATGCCCCATCCCTGGAAGTGTTTAAGGCCAGGCTGTATGGGGCTTTGACCAACCTGCTCTGGTGGGAGGTGTCCCTGACCATGGCAGGAGGGTTGGAACTTGATAATCTTTAAGGTCCCTCCCAATTCTAACCATTCTGTGATGCTATGATTCTATTATTTGTTTTGGTACTCAGTAACTTCCTCTAACATTAATGTATCCATTTTACCTTTTTAAGAAAAAAAAATAAATGCATTTGTAAAATATGTCCTTGTTACACTGTTCATTGGGTTTTTTTTTTGTGTGTTGTCCGAAATCTCACTGAAAAAGACAATTTTTCACACCATTTAGCAATTGACATAATCATATGAAGTAGGATTTTAGCTTCAGCTAGTGGAGCACTATTTCTAAAACTGCTCTTTGAGAAAACCTGAGGTCCTGAAAGACTTTCACATTCTGATGTTTAATTCTATGCCTCTATTTATTGCATAACATCACACTTCATTCCATGCTGTGAAACATATGTAATTTTCAGGAGCTATTTCTAAGCATGAAGGCTGACTTCTAGTACAAAATGACAAACTTCTCTTTACAAAATACGTAAAGCAATTAAAACATTTCCAAATCTGATGTAAGTTCTTTAAAGAAACTATTCTTATTTTATAGAAAATTTAACTTCCAGATTAAATGAAATATAGTTTTATTATTCAAATGTTCTGTACCCACTAAATATACTAAATTATAACAAAGACTTCCTTGATATATAATATCTCAAAGAACCCAAATATAAATTGTAAGCATAGGGACAATGTAATTTACTAAATTATTGGTGTTACAAAAGAATTTATTATTTTTTTGGGCATTTAGATTATTAAGGATAAATCAAACGTGTTTACTTATCTATTCTTTGGTAGGCTGAAAGACTTATTAATATCTTGTAAGAGTTGGTATAAACAATGTAACAAAGGAAAATGGAAAAGTTTGTAGTTATATACATTACTTGGTTATATTAAATTTGACTTTATAACATTTAAATATAGAATTCTTTTCTGGAACTGAAATATTTGACTGAATCGCTTTCAGTGATCTTATCAGGTCTGAAATGCATAGTTGTTGGTGAATCTTTGTACACAGAGCTTGGAGCTCTAGAATCTAGGTTTCAAACCTAGATCCACTGCTGAAGCTGAAGGACACTTTGCTAGTTATCAGTTGGGCACAAGTACAGTAGTCTATATAAAAGGATGGCCAACTAGAAGTAAGATGATGTTGCATTATTGCTGAGTAACAGTAAATCATATCTTAATGTGTGATCCACCAAAGGTGTTCAAAAGATATAACTGTGTGTTAATAAATGAAAGGTTTCCTACTGCTGCTGTTGAGGGGGGAACCAGTGACTGGTCTATTCTTGTATCTTTCAACACTGAAAGAACTTCATGTACTTCACCACACATATAAATTCAGAATTCATACAAGATAGAGGTGCACTTGATCATTATAACTACTAATGCATAAATCCCCCCCCAAAATTTAATTACTAAATTAATGATTCAGCTATTTGGTGTTGCACCCATATGGTATTTGTGTTTATATTAGCAAATAAAGGTGTCCAGTTTTGGAGCAGCTACACCATAAAACTGCTGTGAAGATGTAAACTTTGATCATAAATCAGTGTTGTTAGAAAAGGAGAGGATATGCCTTTGGCAAAACCTCATTAGTAGAAGAAAAGAACGCCAAATAATGTATTTCACAGTGACTTGCTACTTAATGAATTCACATCTGCAAAAATGTTCAGGTTTTGCATGCAAAGCAAAAAATGGACAGTTTCATAGAATTATCTCACTAACTTCCTACAACATGCAAACTATGTTTTTATTTGTAGACCTTCAAGATATATAGAACAGAAATAGAGCCTTTACTGCAAATAAAATTTTGGCAAGGATACAGGGTATTGGATTTAAAATATGTATGGCCATCTTACTCATCTGACCTCCCACCTCAACACCAGAGGTCAACAATGCGCATTGCAGCACCACACTGAGCTAGCATCAGCTACCTCTGCTTAAGCACAGCACTGTCACTGGGCCAATTAGCCTCACTGAGAAGTTAAGATTTATGAGAAACAGGACATATCGGTCTCCATTCAATGCTGCACTGAAAAAGCAACCTGCTTCCCAGACTGAATATCTAGTTCAGCTCAGCATGGTTATCAGTAGGAAGGAACTGCCTTTTAAGATGCAGCTGACCAGTAGTAGCTGATTCTTTACTTATACATAAGACCAGTATACATGGACCCTTGGACCATGTATTGCACAATGTTCAAAACAATTCATAGAAGTGAAAATGTGAGAATAGCAAAAGGTTTTCTGGACAGCAAGATTTTA
Organism: Jacana jacana; assembly: GCA_013400555.1. Classification (NCBI taxonomy): domain Eukaryota; kingdom Metazoa; phylum Chordata; class Aves; order Charadriiformes; family Jacanidae; genus Jacana; species Jacana jacana. The sequence continues at coordinate 13,680 of VZTM01030316.1, read as the reverse complement.
ATTTCTTTGGGGAAGAATGTCCCTTGATTTATGATTGTGTTGTATGCCTTTGCACCTGATTCTGGTCATAAATGAGAGTAAGAATGTGAACTTTCAAACACTTGTTAACTCTGTTAATATTTTACTCATCTTTATTTTCTTTAATTTCTTTTTTTTATTCAGACATTTGGAGAAAACAGAAATGCAGAAATTCTTCCCAGGAGACTTGATATTTTAACATATCTTATACATTTAAAAAACACTTTAGATCATTGAAAGTTACTATTAATAATATATATTATGGATGTTTGGCTTTGGTTGACAATGTCTCACACAGAGTTCAAGACAACCTTATAAGAACTGAAGCACCCCCCTCCCAAAAGAAGCAGAAAATATTTCAGAACTCACTTCTTGTTCTCTTACAGGATACAGAATCTGAAACAGAGTTTCTGAATAATTTAGTGGGTCAGGCAGGACAACCCAAAGTTGTTCCTTAGATTCTACTCCCTCAACACATACAGTTTAAATTATGGAAAGAATGATACGATGTAAACCCAGTGTAAACTATCTTTGAAGCTGAGGAAGACCATACTATAATTCCAAGATTTAATTCAGACTTTCAAACTCAGATTCAACTTCAATGGAGACAAAACTTAAAGTACTGTTCACACACACCACCTTACACAACAATACTTATATTAGGGAACAAGCAACAAGAAGGATGGCAAGAAAAAAATTAACGATGAATGGAAAATTTTAGCATAAAGTAGCGGGAACAGAAAGGGAACCTGACAATGATATACAATTGTACACTATAGCACAAGCTATAATAGCCTCAGATTCTTCATATAACAATAAGATAGTAAGGAAAGTAAGGATAGTNTCTGATCTAGGTGTTCCTGCTCCGGCAGGGGGATTGGACTAGATGATCTTTCGAGGTCCCTTCCAATCCCTGATATTCTGTGATTCTTTAATTCTGTGAAAAATGACCTCCATTTCAACTGTTTTTTTAATAGTTAATTATGAAAACGGTTTAGCATCTCTTACTACTCTAAAGAAAACTAACTGAAAAGTGACTGTAATACAATGGCACCACTACAATATGATGTACATGTTATTGCTAAACTATTAAAAGCTTGACTATGTCTCATCTAATATATTTCTTTCCAAAAAACTAAAAAAAATTCAAAACCAAACAAACAACAAAACCTAATGTTTTTTTTTAGATATACGTCTAACAGAAGCTATGAATTAGGCTTTAACAAAACTTACTACATATTTATAGTGAGGCATTTTAAAAATATTTATTATTTTCTGATATATACTTTAGAATTAAATGAGAATAGGTCCCTGATTAACCTCTCATGGAGGTTAATGACAATTTATACTCATTGAGTACCTCTGTTATTATGTTTATGATTATGGAATAGTACACGACCCATTTGAATAATTTTAGATGGCAATTTTAAACTGAAGTTATATTTTCAAAATTATATGGTTTCACAGTATGGCAAACCTGCAAGCAGCTGGATTATCATTCACATGAAATATGAATATGCATATGAATATAATTGCATAAAACATAATTTTTGTAAAAACATACATTTGATACCTCAATTTTGAGCCTGTCACCTTTGTTTTTCACAGAGCAATAAAAGAACTTATGGGAGACAAACTATACCACTATTGAGTCAAACTAGATTTTATCTGAATCTGGACATTGGTGGATGAAAGCAGTAATGGTTGCTGAAAGAAAAGTGAGGAGGTCAAGACCAGATATATTAAAAAATAATATTATACTTTTTTTCCAAACTGAGATATAGAAACAGAGGGAAGAAAATAAAGGGGAAAAAAAAGTGAAATTATAAGTGTGAGTTCCACAATAATGACAACCTAGATGAGGGGACTGAGTGTACCCTCAATAATTTTGCAAGACGACACCGAGTTGGGAGGTAGTGTTGATCTGCCTGAGGGTAGGGAGGCCCTTCAGAGGGATGTAGATAGGTTGGATTGCTGGGCTGAGGCAAATGGGATGAGATTCAACAAGGCCAAGTGCCAGGTCCTGCACTTGGGCCACAATAACCCCATGCAACGCTATAGGCTTGGGGCAGAGTGGGTAGAAGACTGTGAAGAAGAAAAGGACCTGGGAGTGTTAGTCGTGAGCCGACAGTGTGCCCAGATGGCCAAAAAGGCCAATGATATCCTGGCCTGCATCAGGAACAGTGTAGCCAGCAGAAGCAGAGAGGTGATCATACCCCTGGACTCAGCTTGGGTGAGGCTGCACCTTGAGTACTCTGTTCAAATTTTGGCCCCTCACTACCAGAAAAACATCAAGGTCCTGGAATGTGTCCAGAGAAGGGCAACAAAACTGGTGAGGTGTCTGGAGCACAAGTCCTATGAGGAATAGCTGAGGGAGCTGGGATTGTTGAGTCTGAAGAAAAGGAGGCTCAGGGGAGACTTCTGATGAAGTCTATAACACTACAACTTCCTGAAGGGAGGTTGTGAAGAGGAGGGGGTTGGCCTCTTCTCCCAGGTTGCACCGGGAGAGATTTAGATTAGATGTCAGGAAAACCTTTTTCTCCCCAAGAGTGGTCAGGCCCTGGAATGGCCTGCCCAGGGAGGTGGTGGAGTCACCATCCCTGGTGGTGTTCAAGAAGTGTCTGGACAAGGTGCTACAAGACATGATTTAGTAGCTTAGTAGGTAGTACTGGTGACAGGAGGATGGTTGGATTAGATGATCTTGTAGGTACTTTCCAACCTCGTGTTTCTATGATTCTATGAATAATGAGAAGCCTGTTTGTCCACCTTCACAAATTTGCTATACTCCATCAGTCTTAGTAAATCATTACTTCAAGTTCATAATTGCAACTCTGAACATCAGTAGAAAGGTTAAGATTAACCTGAGGTTAAGATTACTTTTTTTTGGAAACATGGGGGCAATTTTGAATAAATGCAATTCTAAAACTCAAGTGGAAAACAAACCAAACCAAAAACTAGATATACTACAGTATGAATCTATATTTGAGAAGAACAAATATGAAGTGGGTTCTGGGCTAAAAGTTATTCAATAAAATTGCCATATATTCTTTTATTGATGGCACAGTAGTGCTTCTACAAACAAACAATCTTGCAGTCAGTTATATAAGAAAGACAAAGCATCTCACAGGTTTAGTAGCAGAGGATATATATTGTTGCAATTTTTATACAGAAAACCTACACTCACATTTTTCAGCACAACAATAAGAGTTCAAAAGGTAAGAATAGCTCCTGACAAAGGCAGCAGAGTGCATGAACTTAAAGATAAAAGCTGAACCTTGTCCTACTCTTCCTCCAAAAAAGATAATATGCATTACAACCAACAGCAGTGTAGGTTTTGCAAAACGGATCATCATTAGTATATATACTAATTCAGTCCATCTGCATGTGTTGGTTTATAGGTCAGAAGAGGGCTAATACATAACTAACTAACAATTTGTCTAAATAAAAACTTGTCAGTGCTTGCATTCCCAGAGGATGCAGGAAATGAGTGCAGTGAAAGTGAGTGTTAGCCAATGCATGCACATATATTAATACAACTTTCTTAGCTAATGGATACAGAATAACTTATGGCAACATCAGCTAAAGCTGTTCCAACCACACATAACTTTTATGATTAGAACATCAACATAACAATGAGGATTAGGAGAATTATGATTGTGGTGGGTAATTTTTTTTCCCCTTTTTAAATTAATAAAAAAAAAAATAGGATGACTTTTTGGTCATGTGAGAAAAACAGAGTTAGCTTTAAACATTATGATATGCAATTTCGCTATAAAATGTGCTAGTAATGTGTAGCTGAATGTCATCCATCGCTTCTCTGAAATCTGACAACTGAAGAAATACATGTGAAACAAGAAATATGTGAAAAAAGAATAACGTATCTTTCATACAATTTTGTTCTTGCTTGTATCCAGTAAGTACTCTTGATGTACTCTCATTCCTGATTATTACAAGGAGAATTTAACTCCTGCAAGGTTCTCTTATATTATGCAATAACAACTAAAGCAGCATCGATGACCTGATGTGAGAATATCTAAACATCTGGGTTTGTTCTTGATCTATAGATGGCTTTTCCTCTTCCACCCACGAACTTTAGTTAACACACATGTATCACCTCACCTTAATAACTAAAAGATTACACTGGAGGTTAAGATTGTATCCTGAACATAAGACTGCAAGCTTTATTGGAATACTAAAAGGGTTTTCAGGCAATACCACACGTAAACCAGTAATAATTTGAAAGCTGCGGGAGGTCAGCAAATTTCTTAAATTGCATCATTTCATATAGACCTAATATGTTAATGTAAAAGGTAATCTTTCCTCACCTGTATCCGTTCAACTTCTAAAAAAGTTGCTGTTTGGAAGGCTTTTTCCCATAGTGTTAGGTCAGACTCTAGTTCCACAGAAAAGTAAAGATCTTCTCCAGATTCAGACTGGACACTGAAGCAATGTTTCCGCCGGTCCAGCAGATCACTGTCCTGATGAAAACCTGAAGTTATATAATCTGGCATACATCAATTAATATTTTTAATTGCAAACATCTATGCCTCAAACCTAGGAATTTTAAAAGGCATGTTTAATGATATAACACTGTAGTAAATACTGAGAGCCGAGGAGCAGAAAATTAGGGGTTTGGTCTAAATATTGACATTTCAATTAATTTTAAACAGGACACCCACATTCTGAAAGGTACAGAATAACATAGTGTAGTGTACATAACTTCCAATATTTTTAACAAATCCCTTCTCAAAAATGTTATCAGCTATACGCTTTTAAATTTGATAAATTCTATAAAAGGTCTCAATTTTCTATTCACATGAGTGAACACAAAAATCAGTTTCTCTGACCTATTTGACTCATCCACCCTTACTCTGGAAGGCTGGGCAAAAGAAACAAGAGATTTATTTAAGCAGTATGAAAAGTCCATCTGTTCAATTTTCCCCATAGAGTCTAGACAAAACAAGTTCATATTTTTGGTGGCTTACAAAATCCAACATAAAATGTGTCTATAGCCACATACTGCCAGTAGAGACTATAGTGATTGCCAGTAGTTAGGTTGCTGGATTTGGACCTGGAGGAGGAATTACTTTTGGCTTTATTTTCAACACAACACCACACAATGGATATCAGTTTATAAATATATAATATGTAATGATAGCTAGCATTTGTAATTGCCACTAAATAAAAGAATAATCAAGTTAATCAGGAAATCCATGACTAAAAAGTTGTTCAATTATATAGGATGGTTTATGCTGAAATTCAGGCATGGAATCCATTCACCCTTGTGAAAATATCACTTGCAGAAAGAGTTTTAATTAATTTTGTCCCTAGTACAGCAAAGCAGGTGTCGCAAGACACAAGCTCATCACCTCACCAGCTGTTCTTGCAAATACATGTGGAAATTTGGGTATATGTAGGTTGGGTGCAATTTCTACAATGCTACCCCATAGCAGAGTGCACAGTTGAGATCAGTAAAGGAGACTCACAAAACAGTATTGCCCTGTGGTTATACACAACTTGAATAGACAAAGGGGACAACAACCAGCTGATACAAGCTGCAAGAGCACTTTAAATTGTCCAAGCCAGCTCTCTGTGGGGCAGAGAGCCAGGAACTTAAATCTGACTGAGAATGGAAATCTATAAACCAGTAATCTGTATGAAACTACAGTGCTCAGGCAGATTAATAGGCAATGGTAGAGTAAGCACTATTTTCCACTCTCTTTTCTTTCAGTAGATGTGTGACAGACCTGCTTGAGAAAGCCAGTACAGCATGCATCCATGAATGCTCGTGGTTCAAAACCATTACAATTTCTGGAATAATCAGCTATGTAGGCAGTACACCCTCTCTTTGTAATCACCATAACAAAACCAAGTTGCTCAGATTTTAAAATGACCAGTCACTGTGGAACAATCTCCTTCCTAACTTCCACCAAGTCCTATAGCTTAGTAGCTCAAAAGCCATGGATGGAAAAAGAATGAACATAGGCTGTAAAATCATAAAAAAAACATTTAAAAAAAAAAAAAAATCTCACAGCTTCTTTTCCAAGTGTCTGGAGGACTGTGTAGTTGAGCTATCCAGATGTAGCTAAATAATAGCCTAAGTACTATGACAAATATATTTTTCTTTTTTTTTCATTTCTTTTTTCTTTTCCACTGAGGCTTGCTTTCTAAAACTAAAATATCGGTTCTGCTCACAGCATTTTTGACCAGCATTTGAAAAAGAGATCACAGATCATAATGTCTAGGTTGTTCTTAATGACACCTACACCCTCTATTACTTGCTCAACCTCAAAGTGCACAGAGCAGCAGCACTTGCAATAAATGTTTAATCACGCAGATATGTGTAGTGACATAAAATATGTCATCTACAACCTTACAATTAAAACCCCATCAATAGGAACTGGACGAGTAAAAGCACTGGCCAATCCTCAACTCTTCCAGTGAAGAACAGCTACTTTGTATAGTATAGCAATATAAATATATAACAGCACTTCTTGTCTAATAGGTCTTAAGCAGGGACTTAAACTCTTTGCCTCCCAGAATGGCATCTGATTGAGTGTGTCTGTGGGTCTGTTCCCAAATGGACTTATCAGCACAGAGTCTGACAAAACTCTTGTGTAAGGTACATGTCTTTCCCAAGGAAGTTCTTCATAGCTACAACTTCAGAAGAAACTAAAAATAATTTGAACTCACCTTCACCTAGTTCTGTCAACAGTCAATACAGAAGCAATAATTATTACTCATGCAATTGTGCATAATGCTCTTAAATCTTATTTGAAACAAGAATACGTGTGTTCACAGGAATCACAGTAACTAAAAAAAAATGTTAATAGTCCCTGTTTTTAAATGGGATTTTATTGAAATGCATGGTTCCTGAATGCATATGTCTAGCTGCGCCCAGTTAAGTTTTAATGTTTTTAAATTACATTGTTAGACTACCCCATTCTTACAGGGTTTTTTTTTTTCATATTGTGAAGAATACACAGGTTAGGAAAAAAGGATGAATTCTTGTGTACACTGTGAAAAATGAAAATGTTGAAAGTTTTACTGAGACTGATCTCTTAAAATGTGTTTGAAAAATACAGACATCTTGATGTAGTCTTCTGAAGTAATTAAATAAAAGCTTGTGTATTTTATTACTAACATTGCTAGCAACAATTTTACTAGATTTTACTAAGCATTACATCAATCCTACAGGATGAAAAGAGAAATAAGAGCTAAATAGGATCTACAATATTAAATCATTTTTCTGCTATTTATATATTGAGAACATACTTTGATTTAGAAAAGATCTACTCAATAGGAGGTGGCATTTCCCCTCAGTGGTTTGCATATAAAGATTTTACAGTATTTCAACTACTACACAATTGCTTGTAGTACACACACTGTATCCACTAGCAGAACAGGGTACAGCACTGTAATAAAAAAAAAAAAAAAGAAAAAAAAGAAAAAAGAAAAATAAAATTCAAACTGAAATTTCTTCATACCAGAAAAACATTTTTATAAAACCTGAAATATTTTTATAGAGATTTAAATGTTTTGAAGTTCTTATTTGGAAATAAAACAAAATTCAACATTTCCAAAGGAATATTTTTCCATAGAATAGCTTTCTTTTTTTTTGTTTGACTAGTTCTAATTTGATGGTCTGTATGTACTTGTGATTTTGACAGCCACGTCTATGATTATGTTCATAAGAAAATATCAATTCAAATACCATTAAATATTTTAGTTTAGTTTTAAAAGAATGGCTGACATACATATGAGGTATTCATTTCCTTCTCAGTAGTACTCCATTCTACTTGTAGAAATAATTTGGTGTAAGGCTCCCTTTAGTACTGCTTCTGCTCCTTTTAGCTGCAAGATCTTCCTTTAGTTTTTAATTTATGGTCATGCATCTAAAAAGTGAAAGCTTTATTTAACCATGTCTCCATTTGTAGAATGGATAACTGTAGGAATCAACATGTAGACAAATTTAAAGGACAGCTGTACAAATAGCTGTCCTTTAAATAGTTGTAAAGGTAGAAATTCAAAGCAAAATATTGTCTTACAAATCCAATTGAGAATTGTCCAAAGTCTCTGCAAATTTAAGAAAAACTTGCCACAAGTTACAAAAACAGGTCTGGATTAAGAAAGAATCTTCATTAATTAACTTTTACCAAATAGTTATTTCAGGTAAAATGTAAAAGATCATTCTACCCATTTAAGAATCTGCTCTGACCCTATATTTTTATAATCACTTACTAGTGATTAAATGGCATAAGCCATTTTCATGTTGATTTTTTATGAACTCTTTCATACTATTAATCATTAGCTGTACCATTTGCCCCTGATATTTTCAATGTGAACTGATTCAGATTCTCTGAAGAGGAACAGTCATGAAACTTGTAGCAGCGTGCTAATTCCCTCCTAGAAGGAAAGCAGTCCTGCTGAAGGATGGGCTGTGAGGCAAATCCTTGGCTTCCACCCAGCTTCAGGGTAATCCAGCATCTCTGCTGACAGGATGGTATGACTCCTGCTTGCCTAATTAATAATGATGTCCATGTTAACTGAGAGTAATAAATTTGTCTAAGGGAACCAAGCATGGCTCATTAGGCAGGTCCTTTCAAATTAAAGCAGATTTCTTCTTTAGCACTGAGTAGTGACATCGCCTTCTTTTCTGCAGAGGTGATCTTTTCTCTGTCCTCTCCAGAAGCAGCACTGCTTCTTTTCAATTACTTGTGTCTTTTCATTTTATGTATGACGAATGTATTAAATACTCATATTTTGGCTATTACTGAAATCCACTATGATACATGAGACCCTCAACTTTTATTATAATCAGTAAGAGTTGAGTTCTTCTATTCTACAAAGTTCCATGCAATAGAAAACAAAGCTAGGTCTACCAGATTCATGCTGATGACATGATTTTTACCAAGAAGGTGTTCAAGAACTGTCTGGAAGCCTGGTTTACTTGTAAAGTTTTATGTAATATACGGAGTATTTGGCAATAGAACTGTAAATATTAGTGGCACTTTTGACAGGAACAACAATTCATGTAAAATATCCAAACCATCCTAATCAGAGATGGATACATAACCAGAAGAAATAGATATTGACTTTTCAGATTAATTTATTCCAGTTGTTAAAATGAGGTAAATATTCATGTTTGTGATATGAGTTAGAATAATTCTTAATAACACACAGATGAGAAAACAAACAAAGCTTGTTTCCTTGTTGACTAGTTTAGACAGCCCTGCAAAAAGAAATCTGTCTTAGTATAACCAAATTCAAACCTAGCACCTCAATTCTCTGATGATAAAAAGCAGTCTCCCACCAATTCAAGAGTGCAATAACTCCAAGGCAACTGTAAAAACAAATCACATCATCCTTTTACACTTGCTGGCATCAGTGCCCTGATTATTTTACTGTTTCTGTCTCCTTTCACTTATCCGCTCCATCTACATAAATATAAATCCTTCTTTCTAAGGGATTCTAATGATCCACTTCTTTATCTGAAACTTTGGGAACACTTTTCTTGAGCATCCCCATTTGTTGCTATGGAGATAGTTCTAATAGCATGTACAGGCAGCAGGGAACAGATTCACTCCAGAGTGGAAAAAAAGATATTGCTTCTCGAGTATTTCCTCATTAATCAAGTAATAAAGAAAAAAAGACTATGCAGGCATGCACGTGTTTGTACATATCTCATTTTATTTGGACCATCCTAAATATTAATTTTAAAAAACTTTAAGAAAAATTATGACATTTCATGTGTGTGTGTGTATATATATATCCTGGTGGACAGCAGGATGACCATGAGCCAGCACTGTGCCCTCATCGCCAAGAAGGCCAATGGCATCCTGGGGTGTATTAGAAGGGGGGTGGTTAGTAGGTCGTGAGAGGTTCTCCTCCCCCTCTACTCTGCCCTGGTGAGACCGCATCTGGAATATTGTGTCCAGTTCTGGGCGCCTCAGTTCAAGAAGGACAGGGAACTGCTTGAGAGAGTCCAGGGCAGAGCTACCAAGATGATGAAGGGAGTGGAGCATCTCCCATACGAAGAAAGGCTGAGGGAAGTCTCTTTAGCTTGGAGAAGAGGAGACTGAGGGGTGATCTTATTAACGTTTATAAATATGTAAAGGGTGAGTGTCAGGAGGATGGAGCCAGGCTCTTCTCAGTAACATCCAATGATAGGACAAGGGGCAATGGATGCAAGCTGGAACATAGGAGATTCCAGTTAAATATGAGGAAAAAATTCTTCACAGTGAGAGTGACTGAACACTTGAAGGGGCTGCCCAGGGAGGTTGTGGAGTCTCCTTCTCTGGAGATGTTCGAAACTTGCCTGGACACGTTCCTGAGTGCTCTGATCTAGGTGTTCCTGCTCCGGCAGGGGGATTGGACTAGATGATCTTTTGAGGTCCTTTCTAATTCCTGATATTCTGTGATTCTGTGATTTGAAGAAACACAGAATGCCAACTAAACTAAAACTGGACAGAATATCTTTTTATGTTCAAATTTTATGAAAATATGTTTTCTCAAGGGGAAAATAATTATAAATATAGGAAAAATTTTAGTTTCAATTTTAATGTTGGAAAGATCTGTCCGATTGCTTGAGAGAAATAGAAATGTTAATTCCCTGTAACCTATTAGGCACAGCAGTAAGCTTCAATTACTTTCCCATTCTGCCTGACTAGGAAATTAATTTCCTATTCTGCCTGATTAAAAGATGATGCAGTCTCAAAGACTCTCATTTCAGTTAGAGCAAGAGTCTAAACACAGGTTTCTCCTCAGGCAGTGCCATTATTGTATCTGTTTCTCCACTCAGAAATTTGTTTATTTTAATACCAATTGAGAAAACTTTCCAAAATTTTCATAAAACAGACTAATCTTTCAGGGAAAAAGTGTTCTAATTCTTCTAGAGAAGTAATGGTGGTCATTTTCTGTGAAAAATTAAACAGAGACTAATGTAATCATAAATAGAGACTAAAAATGTGCTGCTACCTCTCTGAGGAGTTTTTAAGGTTTTGTATCTCTCCAAACTTTGAAGCATTATTTGCTGGTAATTAAGTTTAAGACCAGATCAAGAAGAGTAAACATAATGATAATAGATAGCAATGCTATCTACACTCACTACAGAGTGAGTCTATCTTTTCATGCTGACTCCTTGTTTACAACTTTCTCAAATCAAAATACTTGTAGCTGGGGCTTTTCTTCCATGTTAGTTGCCTGCCTGAGGATAGCTTTTATTTCCTTGTTATATTTATAACAGCTAAATCGGTTCTGTGAAATAAATTAGAAAAATGAATTAAATTGGGTTGTCCATGTGAAAAACAAAGAGAGAAACAGACAGGGAGAACTACTCCCTGAAACCGCTTTTTGGGCAGCTGTGGGGCCTCCATTCTTTGCATTGGCAAAAAGTGCCTCAGGTATGAAAGGAAACTTTTGCTGCCCTTGAAAAAAAATATTGAAAGATTTACATTTTCTGAAAAAAATTTGGCTGTTACCATTTTGACGATTTCATTCTGAACTTGCTCCATCCCCACGGTGTTTACGATACAAAGAACCTTCCCGACTGTTACAGGATATTATGCTACTCACCATGGGAAATGAGAAGAGGATACTCTATTTCTCTTTCAAGAGGCTATGTACCTCTTAAGAATAGAGAAAAATCACCTGGCTCAAAACCAGAACAGGATGGAGAAATTCTAGTGAAATTTTAAAAATTCTTTGACAAGAATTAAATCTGATTAAATAAAAGGCAGGAAAAATACCCACCAGACTGAGTAATCATTACAATAAAAGCATTACTTACAAAACCTCATACTTGGGGTTTTTTTTTTACACTTTTTTGTTTGTTTGTTTGTTTGTTTTTAAGACAGAATTCCTTAATACTCAAATAGTTTATGAATACATTATGGTATGCTTAGAATAGTTTAGAGTAGCATAGTGAAAGCAAATTTGTTGGATGTCAGTATGTCAGCAGACTTGTATCAGTAAATGTGAAAAACATTATATTTTACATGCTTTTATTTTTTTCAAAAAAGCCTATAGAAAAGAAAATTTTATCAGAAAACTACAAAATAAAAATTTGTTAGGAAATTAATAGTTTTGGATTTAGTGTTGGCTTTGGCTGTTGAAAATAATATATAGACCTTCCCCATGAAGTGAATGCACTTAAGGAAATTTTGAATATTTATCTTTGAGACAGAAATTAGTTATTTCATATAATGAATGGGACATGGATCCAGTTAAAAAATACAGTATGGTCACTGTTTCATGACAGTCTGTACTAAAAAAATCTTTATGCAATAAAACTCCAATAATTTATGCGAAATTTAATTATCGCAGTTGTCAGAAACAAAGATAGGAAACAACCCAAATAATTAAAGGTTGTGATTAGAAAATAAGAGAAAATTGATAAATTAGAGAAAAATGCTACACAAACCCATATGTACCAAAAATGATGTATCAGAACACATTAGTGGATAAAATCCTGAAAGAATGTATCGCATCAGTCTTGAGAAATACCCTTCTTAGACTAAGAATATATGAAACCTCAAACTTTAGATAAATCTTAAACAGCTGGGATGTAAGACATATACTTGTCTTTCCAGATAATCCTTTTTCATTATTTGTTTCACTCCTTATTTCTGGTCTTTTTCATCATTACTTTTTCTTTAAGTTAAAATTTGAATTTGGCTTTGCCTTTCGAGGATGTTGCTAAAGCACTGTGGGTCACATAACTAGACAGGCAGCAAAAAGCAACTTTTTAGGGGAAGATAAATCTAATGCCTTTAATCACCAGAGAGGTTGCAGGAGTCATGTAAATATATATTTTCTGTATCTGTTATTCTTCTTCTTTCCCTCTGTGTTTTTTATCTTATTATTACTTCTAGGAAGTAGAATCAGACACTGAGATTGGCAGCCCCAGCAAAAGGTAGCCGTTTAGACGATTCTAATATTGCATTTAAAATATTGCAAAATATTGGGAAAAAAAAAAAAGTTGGCTTTTTTTTTTTTCATTTTCAAGACAAGAGAAACTTCTTAATAACTTCATGTTGAATATATGATTTCTTCTTCCTTTTCTGAATCAAAAAGTTAGCAAGCCTTTATGTTGTGACAGTTGTCACGAATCTAGTAACTGCCTTGTTGCTTTCACAGAAGACTCTTACACAGTGCTGTACAGTTACAGGACCATCAATAACTTTCATACTCGGAGCCCATTAAATTTATCCAGATTAACACACCATGGATTAAGGATTGTGCCACACGTACATGTGGAAGAGAAATGAACTGACACCATAAAGAGAATCACAGAAAACATGGATGATTGAGTCAGATGGGTGGTNGGATGATTGAGTCAGATGTGTGGTCATCTAGTGCACAGCTCTATGCAAGTCACGAGCAGCTACACACCACCTGATGCTTATAGGGATCCAGTGATGGAAATACAACAGCCTTGTCACAAGCTCTATGTGATTATCGTATGATACTAGTGCTTGACAAGTTCATACTATAACTGAAGCCAACTTAATGATGATCTTAATGACAGTGGTCATAGAGTTAATTTATGACATTTACTATTTTTCTTAACTTATCAGACAACTGTAATTCTATTTAGAGTAAAAACAGATCCTCTTTTCTTTTGAAACATTAATTAGTCATCAATTTAGAACAGGAGGCAAA
>VZTM01030313.1:10475-21807 GCA_013400555.1 Jacana jacana | reverse complement strand
TTTAAAAGATGTGTAGATGTGGCACAGAAGGTTTAGTCCTGGACGTGGCAGTGTTATGCTAATGGTTGGACTTGATTCCAACCTCAATGAATCTATGATCTTTGAGGAAAAAAGATGTATTTTATCATACATGCTTTTGGCATTTGTCCCTCAAATGGTTGGTTGTTTTTGGTTTTTTTTTTCCTTAATCGCCTTTAATACAGTTTAATGTTCAATCAGCTGAAGTTNNNNTTCATGTTCAATCAGCTGAAGTTTTGTGAATTCCTGCTGTTCCTGGCTGTCCGCTTTCCAGCTATATCTCTTGATTCTGCGAAGGAGTGACTATTCACTAGTTAACCCCAGACTGATGCCCCAGACAGGCATCATAGATGACCTGATGATTGCTTTTGAGCTGAAGTACTAATCCCCATCAAGTATTGTGTGGCACTCAGTATATTGATAGAGGGAAGGTTGTTCTGGCTTGGTTTAGTTTTAATCAGCATTTTGTCTTCTAATGAGTTTTCTACTGTTCACACAGACTTTACCACTTCTGTTATGTCACTAACTTTTTATCTATATGTATAGATAAATACATATTTACATTGATTTTTATATGTAGAGAATTGTGCTCGTCAAGGTATTTACTTTGTGCTAAAGTTCATTTGATAAAAGAACTTGCTAAAAGAACTTGCTATTTATATTGAATGACAAAGTTCAGTGGAGTGGGAAAATACTTCATTTTGATGCAAATTTGTGAACTGATTTTTGGTGTCTATAGCTCATGTGGTTGATAAGAAATTTAAGTACCTTAATTATAAGACTGCAGTAGATTTATAATTAGATATGACATAATGTTTAATTAGTAGTTAGTAAAAGCTAGTTATTTAAGTAGTAGTCTTTTTGACTGTGATGCATATTGAAATCTTAGAAGTAAAATGGTTTTAATATTTCTTCTGTTATAGGTAGCCTGCATGCAGCTCATCAATGCTCTTGTTACATCTCCTGATGATTTGGATTTTAGGCTTCACATCAGAAATGAATTTATGCGCAGCGGATTGAAAGAGATATTGCCAGTAAGTGTCTTGTAGTCTCTCTTTGCATTGCTATTTAAATTATTGGACTATTTGAGCTTGAGAGGGGGAATGGGAGAACAAGTTCTCATAAATTATTCTCAAAGGCATTTTATTAAGTCTGAGCAGGAGCAGCTAGATATGAAAATCAGTTTTAAAATAAGAATGAAAAGGTGAAGTGTGCTCTCTGAACTTTATGCTGATTTTAGGACTTTGATTTTAGCATTTTAGGACTTTGATTTAGAAGATGTGACAGACTGTTGTGCACACACTTGTTAAGTGAGGCATAAGTCATGTTTACCTTTTGAATATTTAAAAACTCATCTGTTCTTGCAATTTTAAACATGGACTTTTGGAAGTTACTAAAAAGATCAGGTCTATTTATGTATGGAAATGCTAATTTTGCAAGCCTTTCTACTTTGCAGCAATTGAAATGTATAAAGAATGAAGCACTAGATATTCAGCTGAAAGTGTTCAATGAGCATAAGGAAGAAGACATGATGGAGTTCTCTCATCGTTTAGAAGATATTAAATCTGAACTAGAATATCCTTTTAATATCAGCAAGAGAAACACAAACAAAATAAAGTGCATAATGGGCGCTTTTCTGGTATAACTTCTGTTTAAAAGAAGTTATCAATCAATATTTGACCAAAATATTTTTTTCCTTGCTATTACTCTCCTTAACATTTCTACTGAAGTAAATGATGTTTACAACATGGTGTGGAATACAGTTAAGGATACTAGTGCTGAAGGATATTTTCTTTCTATTCTCCAACATCTTTTGCTCATAAGAAATGACTATTTTATACGGTATGTTTAATGCTGTGTTAATTATAAATGTTCTTTTAATTTAGTAAGGACTCAATAGACTATTTCTTCCATAAATTTTAGGATAAATCTAGTTTAGTGTTTTTCAGTGTGGATTTCAGTTTGAAAGTAATCTGCAATCTATATGTTTTTGTCTTCTATATGTCTTCTACTTAGGATAATATTTTATATATAAATATAGAAAACTATTTGTGTTGAGATATGAAGCTTATTGACTGCTAGTCTAAGTGACGAGAACAGGTACCTTGACTGGTGATAAACCATTGTAATTTTGTGGTATATTTTAGTCAAAAGACAAAACCAGGTATGCACAGAAATGCACTTTATACAGAAATCTGAAAATGCTTAATTTAGAGTAACTTTTGCTTAAGAATTAAGTATTCAAGGAAACGGATATGAACCGAACAGGGAAGGAAAGGTTTCTGCATACCATTCTACATAACCTTGCATTTCAGGCAAGGTCTATCACAGAGGTACCCTTAAAGGTTAAGAGTGCTTGTCTGACTTGAGTACACCTGTGCTAGATCTCTTCCACCTGAAAGGGTTTGAATTCATAGCTTGCATGTGCTGCCATACCCCTCGGTGCTTTAGAACAAGGTGTGTTTCCTTTCTCTTGCCTGAAGCAGGGCTGCAGTACACCCACAGCTACAGAAGCCACAAAACTGGAAGGGATCAAACTGGAGAAAGAGCCTTCTCTTTTCTGTGAGGAAACAGGAAGGAGCTATTCCTTCCTGTGTTTCCACAGCAGGACAGATACAGAGTTTATAATATTAAAATAATTTGTCATTGATTTCGCTGTTTTTTCGGGCTTTGTGTAAACTGTACTTGTATAATGATCTGCCAGGTATACTTGTCCTTTGAGACTTCTGGGGTTTGGGCCTACCCTTCTATGGAAATAAGTCAGCCCAATCCTTTTGCCCTCACTGTGTTCACAGACAAGATTTTAAGTATACGTTAATAAATAAATATGTTGTAAAGAAACTTATCTCTGTCTTTAGTCCACAGTATTTCAAATTAATTGAAGAGTGTGTGTCCCAGATAGTGTTACATCGAAGTGGAACAGACCCGGATTTCACGTATCGTAAAAGATTAGATGTAAATTTCAGCCACTTAATAGGTAAGTACTCTGATTGGAAGTGCTTATAGTACCATACTTCTTTATATATTCCAAAACCCAAGTTCAAGTTGTACATGTGATTAAGAATCTTGTGTTCTCTGTATATGTGCAAGTGTGTTTGTTTATTTTTTTCAAGATATTTGTGTAGATAAAGCAAGATTAGAAGAATGTGAAGAGAGGGCTTCTGAACTTTCCAGAAAAGTAAGTAATTTTTAAGTTCTGTGATCATAAGACGGACACCAAGGATTACTTGATAGCTTCACAAATGATGTAGCTGAATGTGCTATAGTTTTTAACTTCAAATTATCATTAGTATGTGCTTAAGTGGAAATTTGGATGCTTCTTGTGGACTAGAAAGCAGGAAAAAGTAGTAAAGTAGTTGACCTTAAATCGAGAGTCTTTCTACTATTTATTTCAAGGTTTCATGTCTCCCAAATCAGATTTCCCCCATATCAACCGAATACTTTATTTGAATCATAGAATCATAGAATCATTTAGGTTGGAAGAGACCCCTGGGATCATCAAGTCCAACCATCAGCCCTACTCTACAAGTTCCCCCCTACACTAGATCCCTCAACACCACATCTAATCTGCTCTTAAACACAGTCAGGGAGGGTGACTCCACCACCTCCCTGGGCAGCTGATTCCACTGACTGACCACTCTCTCCGTGAAAAATTTTTTCCTAATGTCCAGCCTAACCCTACCCTGCTGCAGCTTGCAGCCATTCCCTCTTGTCCTGTCGCTCATTGCCCGTGAGAAGAGACCAGCACCAATATCTCTACAGTGCCCTTTCAAGCAGTTGTAGAGAGTGATGAGGTCTGATGAACAGTTTCTTCAACAAGATAAACAATGGAGAATAAGAATTGACTTATTTGTATCTACAGACTCTCTATTACTGTACATCAGTTTTTTTTAATCTACTCTGTCTAGTTCCAATTTGAAATACTTTAAATACTTTGCCATTTGATATAGTAAAGACTTGCAATGGTGATAGAGATGGTATTCAGTTGATACATGCAATTTAGAATAGCAGATATGATGTATGTGTCCTTAGTGTTCTTAATGGGAGATTTAGCAAACAGAAGGAAAGGTTGGAATCTAAATGAGCTATGCAGAACTGACTAGTAGCAACAATTTTCCTTTATTTTTTCTTCTTTTACGTTTTTCTTAGTTTGAAAAAGATTTTGTAGTTCATCAGGAGACCCAGGCCCTACTGCAAAAAAAAGAAGAAAGAATTAATGAACTTGAAGCAGAATTGCAAGCTTTTAAGTCACAGGTATAAGACAATTTAAACAAATGTATGAAGTGGAGTTTTTGAAAGGGACTTCATTTTTCCATCTCTTGCAGATTATGATAGTACAGTTGAGGGTTTTTTCCCAAGAATTCTTGTTATTATTATTGACTGTTAGTTTCCTTTATTTCTGTTCTACACAAAGAATCGTAATATGACATTAATTAGCTGATTGAGTTCCCAGATGATCCTTTTTGTGCCTGAGCTGTGTTAATTAAACTAGTTTCCTATGTTTCATTTGGGTTTTGCTTTCAGTGTCATATATTTCCAAAGTAATTAACCACATAGGGTAATAAGTCTTATGCTTTTAGATTAGCATTCATCACTGTGATCTTAATCCCTCCACAGGAAATTATTCATTACGCAGTTTGCTTTGCTGAAGCCTTACCATGGATATCCAGCAGTGAAAGAAATAACCTGTGGCTGGATAAGAACATTTCCTGATAATTTTTCAATTTTCAAGCATAAATAGATATTTTAAAATGTGATGGAGAGGAATAGTGCGGATTCTTGAGTTGAGCTAACTTGTAACTGCTTCAGCTCTAAAAATCTGTGTAAGGACACTGTGATCAAGTGATTTTTCCTGTGTCTTATATCCTGGAATAATAAGCACAGTCTAAAAATGGCTAAGGAAAGGCAGCACTGAGAAGACATGCATATAGGAAAGTGTTAGAATATATGTTTTGATCATAGAGGGTTTTTTGCACTTTTGAGCTTGTTTAATTTTCTTTGTGAGGAAAATAAGTTAAGAGTTACTTTGGTCTGTTTAAAAATGTCATTCTAATTCAGGTTTCCGGTCAGAATTGACTGTTAACATCAAAGTCAAACAGGCTTTAAAAAAAGCAATTACAAAACATTTTTGCATTGTAAAAAAATTTAGTTTTAGTGGGAACTGTAAATAATAAATTAAGTATTTTTATGTGTATCTTGAGAACACTTAAATAATTTTGGTGAGCCATAGGTTTTCTCTCCTATTTTACTTTTTTTCTTGCTCATTGTATCAAACATAACTTTGTTTCATGTGCAGACAGTGAGCATAACATAGTACTATGCTCCCTAGTTATCATATCATGAATCGATAATGGGATACTTGAATATGTTTTTTAAATATCAAGTAATTGATTACTGCACCTTATTACTCTAAAATCTGTCTTAAGGGAAACCTTTGATCTCCATATAGCATCAATTGCTACTTAGCATGACTACTTCCATCTCTTTGGACTACTTTTCTCCTGGTGTCATTCCTTTACTCTTTTGTTGTATCTGGTATTTGTTTAATGTGTTTCTTCTGTTACTAGAGCCTAATTGTTCAATGTCTACTTGTTAGTGTGAACAATAGGTATGCTCAGAAATTCAAACAACTATATTGTTGTGCATGTATTTCTTTCTATTTATTGATATCCAGATATTTAATCTAAAAATATTAAATCATTTGCTTATTGTATTTCTCTCTCTCCATTTTATAAAAATAAAATAGGTTGTTTCAGCTCCCAATTATTAGTTGAAAAGTTGATTAATGCTATTGCCAGGACATACAGTATTTCTTATTTATACTTTTGTTGGTTTTTTATCAGGTACCTATTTATTAATGTTCAAAGGCCCATGATAAAAGCTCTTAAAATAGTGGACATAAATCTATTTTTTTAGACTTACTGAAGTGCTAATAAGCCTATCTTGGCACAGTATAGATGCCCTTACTATATAGAATAAAAGTTGGTGTGTAAGACAGCTATGTTTTTTGGCAGGTATGTTTTTCATCATCATTACTTTGTGCTTTCAGTTCTGTAGAATGAGAATGCTCCTATATTGGAAAATATCTGTTTTTCAACAGAATTATTGATCTCTGCTATTATGCCCTTAGGATGTTTCTCTGTAATCTGTAGGATAATTCTTGTTGAGACTAGGATGTTGTTGTTTTTTTTTTGTTGTTAATTTGAGCTAAACTGTGGTAGTCTAGATAAAATTTCATCAAGATACATGTCAGACTCTTCCTAGATCATGATCAGTTAAATGTGATGAGGGGCTAGAGTTGGTTACAGTTGGTCAATTTTGGCATGCACCCCCTGGTCTGAATGTTCACTTTGAATATTGAGACTTCCAGATATGAAATCAAAAGCACGGTGAGCTCATAATTCATATTTTGTTGTCCTGTACAAGAAAAATGGCAGTGACTTTCAATTGGCTTGCTGAATTTAATCTATAAACTATGATTGTTATGGCATTTTGTGGCTAAAAATGTGAAACTGAGTAAGAATATTTTCCTTATCAGTATGGCTCCTTGCCACCTGGTTTTCTACTCTCAACACGTGGAGATGCATCTGTTGTTCCACTAGAAGCTGCAGGATCACATCAACTTCTGCCACCGCCTCCTCCACCACTGCCTCCTAACGGAGCAATTCCACCACCACCGCCTCCCCCTCCTCCTCCACCGCTGCTGAATGGTTTAGGAATTCCCCTGGCTTTTGGTGGTGCTCCTCCACCACCACCTCTACCAGGCCTGCCCGGAGCACAGTGGTCTCCACCTTCATGCACTTTGCCATTTGGAATGAAGCCTAAAAAAGAATTCAGGCCTGAGGTTACCATGAAAAGACTCAACTGGTCCAAGGTAATACTGGTTTATACAATCATAGAATGGGTAGAGTTTGAAGGGACCTTAAAGATCATGTAGTTCCAACCCCCTGTAGACCAGGTTGCTCAAGGCCCCATCCAGCCTGGCCTTAAACACTGCCATAGGCAGGGACACCTCCCCATAGACCAGGTTGCTCAAAGCCCCATCCAGCCTGGCCTTAATCACTTCCAGGGAAGGGGCAAATACTTGATGTAAAATCTTACATAGAGCTTAGAGTATATAGATTGTCAAGAATAAGGCTATATAGAACAATTACTACATTAGTTAAAAGCATGTAAGATATTATGTAGTATGCTATATATTTTGATATTTAGTATGCTAACGGAGTATGAAAAAACATCAGTTGCTAATGGTAAGCTGGCTGATGTAAGATAGGAATACTTTAGTTTTCATTGTTTTCCGAAAACTGCCTTTCATTGGCTCATGAGTCATCTGCACAAGTATCTGTTGACTTTCTGAGATGCAAACTGTTTACACTGGGTCAGTCACTGTGCTGTACTGACAGCTGTGCAGTTTCCAAACAAGTTTCTTGCATCTGTCTAGTCTGGGCTGTGGGAAGAAGCATTATGATGCTCTCAATTTCTGTAATGTACTTATGTAAATTTAACAGTTGAAAAAATAGTCTATTTTTTATCTTCTCCACTCTGAAAGGATCAAGTATGCCAGGGCTATCAATATTCTGAGTTTTGGAAACTAATTATTTAGATCAAAACAAGTCAGTAGAAAGATTTTCAGAGTTTTATGAAGCAATTAAAGCTGCACTCTAAAAAAGTAAGGTACTTAGTATCTAGTTAAACATGCTGTGGTCAGAGATATTTAAAGTTTACTGAAGTTTTAAATCTAGACCAAGGATAATTTGGTACATTTAGACCTTGCATAACAGAGTATGGAGTCTGTGTTGCTTTGTATTATTAGAATCAGTTTGTCCAAAAGCACCTCCTGTAAGCATTATTATCTACACCTCTGAAGGTGAGTTGTATTCCAAAACTGTGTTTTACAGAGCTCTTTAAGTATTTTATTTGCTTTAGTTTCTAAAGAGCATAGTCTTCTCATAGTATTAAAAAAAAATTGTTTTATAAAATTTTGTGTTGTCTCTTGCTTGTAGATCAGGCCTCAGGAAATGACAGAATCCTGTTTTTGGGTTAAGGCTGAAGAGGACAAGTACGAGAATGCTGACATGCTTTGCAAATTAGAACTTACGTTTTGTTGCCAAAGAAGGGGTAAGCAATTTATTGTTTTAATTTTCAGCTTTTAGAGATATCTTTAAAGTTCTTGGGACTATAATATGCTACCAAAAAATTCAGATTATAAATTAATGTTCTATTTTCTTAAGTGGAATGTGGGGGGGGGGAAAAGTTGGAAAATCCAAGAGTATTTAAAGCAGTATTATCAAACTATTTTACTTAAAGGGTGACAAAAATTGTGTGACCAATAAAGAAAACCTCACTAAAAATCCCCAAGAAATGTTTCTGGATAATACAGACTTCTATTGAGTTAAGTTTGAAAAAGTATTTATAAAATGTATCAGAATATTGTAATAAAATACAGTCCAGAAGATGTGTTTATCCTCAGAACACATGTGATAACTGATGGAGGAAGGGCTTTTAATGAGGTTTTTTTACTTTCTGATAGACCTCTAGTGGCACTCATCTCCTTCAATATTTTGCTTAGCTTCTTCAGCTTTTAAAGCTGTGTGGAAATGCAAAGTATTTGAAGGTATTCCTGGCTTTAAACCTTTTCTGCTTTTCTGGAAGTAAGTCATCTCACTAATAGGTTAGGTTATTCTGCCCCATATATAAAATGCCTTTATTTTTACTGTTGTTTCTTGACATGTTTCTTGTCCCCCATCCCCCAGCCTTGATTGATATTGGAGAATTAGTACTCTGGGGCACTGAAAGGGCTGCAACGATTAATTAATTTTCAAATGGAAAAGACATTATTATATTTTTAGGTTTTTAATAAATTTTTCTTTGATTTTTTTTTTAACTTTAAGATAGCATTCTCGAGTTTCTCCATTATTTTTTTTAGTGCTTTGGTGTGTATTATCCTGTAATGGGTGGAAGCTTCTTTGTAGTTTATACATAATAACTTATCGATCATAACAAAACTTGCCAAAGAAACTGGAGACATCCAATTTTCTTCATTTTGCGATCTTGAAGAAATTTAACACCTTGCTTTCTAAAGTAGAATCAGTGAGCTATTCGCTTGATTTGACTTGGAAGCAGTCCTGGACTGTTTCTAAATCTTTGTCTCTGAAGCCAGAAATATGAGAAGATGAAAATGATTCTGTAGCCATGTGACGGCATGCAAAGAATGAACTGGTTTCTACTCTGTTGAAGGGGTTCCTTATGTGCTCTTTTCATTGAAGTTATTGTGTAAGAAGAGGTATCTAGCTGTAGAAGCAGAGACCAGAGTATTCAATGATGTTTGAAGTTAATTTCATTCTCATCAAGTAAAATCAGATTGAAGTACTCATGCTCAGTTGTTGTGTTTTGTCAGCTGATGGGCCAAAAGCATTTCAGTGTTGATGCAGAAGAGGAAGTCTGATGTGTATGTAAATAATCCATTGAGGAATTTCTACTAGAAAAAGGAATACAGAATAGATTTGAAGCTTTAGCAGATGTTTGTATAGAAGTTATAATTAATGTTGATGAGGTATTGAAGCAATTGAAACAAATGTAGACATTATGGAGGTATGAAAGTAACTTCACTGCAAGAATAAAACAAGAGGGTCTAGCTTCAGTGTAGGAAAAATGTGTAGTAAGATGGAGCAAAGACTATTCATGGAGGAAAAAAAGAATCAGTCTTGTAGAGGATGCCTGGAAACATGTCAGAGGTATGTTCTTGAATCATGGAATTATTTAATTTGGAAGGGACCTCTAGAGGTCATCTGGTCCAATCACCTTTGTAAAAGGAGAGTCAGCCTAGTTGATGTTTCTTGGGGCTTTGTCATGGAATAGAATGGTTAGAATGTCATAGGATCATCAAACGGTTGGAGTTGGAAGGGACCTTAAAGATCATTAAGTTCTAGCCCCCGCCTCCCATGAGCAGGGACACCTCTCACTACACCAGGATATTCAAAGCCCCAGCCTGGATGGGACTAAACTTGGAGATGTATGGATGGACAACCTGTTCCCATGTCTGTCACCATTGTGATGTAATTTTTTTCATAACATCTTGTTGGAATATCTCTTTTTGCAACTGGTGTCTGCTGCCTCTTTTTTTGTTGTGGACCTCCAAGAAGAATCTGGTTCCCTCTTTTTTGTAGCCTCCTTTTAGGTAGTTTGAGAAGACAGTAAGAGTTCTCTTGCCCTTTGTCCTTCTCAAGACTTGACAGCTCTCTGAGCCTTTCTGTCTGCATCTTATATTTCAGCCCCTTAATCAACTTGATGATTTTCTGCTGTACTTGTTCCAATGTATCAATATTTTTCTTGAAGCAGGGAGCCCAAAACTGAAAAAGTACTACAGATACTTCTCCCTGAGATTGAAGGGCAGTAGAAGAAAATAATCACTTCTTTGACCAGCTGACCACAGTCTTGGTAACTTACTGGAGAAAAGGTTTTCACTGTGCAGCTTGTTTAAGAATAATCATGGTGATAACAAGTCCATGCAAGGGCTATAGGTGGTATAGGATATTTTCTCTTTATTCTTTTAGTTGTTGTAAAAGATTTAGTTTTGTAAAAGCAGTGTGTTTTACGAAAATTAAAACTTTGAGCCGAAACAATGACAAGTATCAACATGTCAATTGCTGATGGCACTCTTGTTGCTATGTACTGAAGACAAAGTATAATTTATTTATTCACTCAGAATGTACTCTTGCTTAGGATAAAGTTGTGATTTTAGAGAGGTCTAAGATTATATGTATGAAAAAAGTAAGCAAGGGCAAAATAGAAACCCAACTCCTTTGTCATAGAAAACCATGTAGAGGTACTGGTACACTGGGAATGTGGGAGGAGGGCTCTAGAATCTGGAAATTTTCCATAAACACAGGGACCTGTATTTTCTGTGTGAGTACTTGAGAAAAGAGTTGATTGGGACTAGAAAGTGTACATACATTTAAAATACTTGCAAGAAAACTTGAGTGTTTATTGTGAGATGCCTCAGGAAAAAAAAAAAAACAAAAAAAAACCCCAAAAAAACCCCAAACCAAAACTAAAGGTTTTGGAACCCTCAAATCTTTAGTCTCAGCAGCCCAAAGAATAAAAGGAAGGAGTGAAACCACCGCCTTAAGGACGTCAGTGAGAAAGTAAAGTATAGCTTTCTTCCTGCTTTTTAGGGGGTGGGAGGGGAACCCAGACCAAGTAATTGAGAAATGCTGAAAATAAGGTGAAGAATGTAAGTGGTTTGTAGAAATGATCTTTGGTTTTCTGATAACTTTTGTTTTTAAAGGCAAAAAATAGGATTGGTATGAAGGGT
>VZTM01030312.1:18123-42715 GCA_013400555.1 Jacana jacana | reverse complement strand
TAGAGCAGTTTTCAGATGTATAAATAATGATGTAAAGAATAATGATGTGGGAATAAGAAAAACAAGGGGAGCAATATTCTAACTATATCAATGGGGGAAAGATCAAGGAAATAATGACCTTAAATTGCGCTACATCTAATCAAGGAAGCAACTAAATATAGTTGATCCAACTTTGTCATAGAGGGATTGACACGCCATCTGATGAGATATCCAGTGTTCTTTATTATGTTTGCAAATCGTTTATTTGTTAAAGTTAAGATTTTTGAGGGCTTTTTTTTCAAGATGTTGGAAGAACTGTGAAAATTGGAGCAGTTATGCTTTCATTTAAAAATAAGACTGCTGCTGCATGAGATTAGGAATATTCATATCTAAACTTTTGCCTTAGGCATCAGAGATGGTTCACAAAACTGAATTCTCCCTCATGAGGGGAAAATATTGTCATGATGTACTACTAAAGCAATGCTTTATCATTTTCTCTGCAAGGTATACTTCATAGTCCTTCCATTTACTAGATGCATTGTCATTCATTATTCTCATGAATCAGTGCTTATTTGCTCTGCTTATTTACATCATCTTTTTTTGGATACAGAGAATTGTACTCTTAATGCAAAAAACCATGTTGATCTGGTCTGGCCAGTGGTTTCATAGAATAATTCATATGTTTTGTTTTCACCAGGGAAATTTTCTCCTATTCTATTGTTTGGAAATGATCTTTTGTATTGAAAAATTAAACAGATGCCATTTCAGTGAGTATCTGTTAAAAATTTTAGAAGACATGATGAATGTGCAGTGTAATGGCACTCCCCCAAAAAGTGCTCAACAGAAGGAAACACAACAGCCTGTGTCCTGGATCTGTGCCACATGAGCTAACCAAAAGAATGGCATCATATCTGCAAGAAATTGAGGTTTGGCACCGAACACTGATTTATTCGATTCCACCTGTTCAATATATTCTAGGATACTGCAATAATTAATGGGGTATGCTTTCCTGGTGTGCCTTTATTCCATACTGGAATAATGAACCAAAGCTATTATCTGCTACTAGAAATGAAATGGAACTTCAGGAAAAACCCACATACAAGGGATAATATCCAAAATAGTCATGTATCTATATATATATGTGTGTGTGTACATCAGAAATGGTAAGGGAAATAGTTACCGATAGTTACTGACAAGAAAAAAAGTCAAAAGGAAAAAAAAAAAAGAGAAAAAAGAGTTCATGAGCCTTAACAGGAATTAGCAAAATAACTGAACATCATAGTCACTACAGAAAATGCACTGCTTCAATGAAAAGGATACTCATCCTGAATATCTGTTTCCATGTGCATCAGAACTAACTGCTTGAGATTATTATTTTAAAAGATTCTATTAAAATTAACTAGAAGTATATTTTGCTCTATATGGGAAATTAGAAAGCAAGTGTCTTGCAAAACTAGGGTTTGTCAGCAATTTTTCAACCACATAATTAGAAAAAAATGCTGAAGAGAAAAATGATGAATGGATGCTACATTCGTTATGGAAATCTAACTGGCTTTTGGCTATTTGGAAAAGAGGTACATGAATCCTTTGCCAGTACACGTGGTTTCCAACAGTATACATATAGAATCATAGGATATCTCACAACAAGCATATGTAAATTGATGTGGCAATGTAGCACAATGTTAATATGTACTAGGCATAGTACTCCTACTGAGAAGTCAGTACAGTCATGTCTGTGAGTCCAAACACTATCAAGGGAAGTAATCAAGGTAATTCAATATCATGCATTCTTTTTATCAGGAGGTACCAGTGCTTTTTGAGTTTGTATGCGCACAAGTGACTGTTCATGCGTTGCACACAAGAGAAAAGTTTTTGTCAACTATTAAACAAAACCCAGCAATTAAATCCTCTGAGGTTTTCTGATTCCTCTGTACCACTTCAAGATTACTGTCTTTGAAAGAAATGCAACTAGTTGAACGTGTCCCATATGGACAAGCCTGAACCTTGATGTATCCAGATGGTTAGAGAATATCAGAGATGATCATCAACTAGATAAATTGCACAAAAATTCACAACCATGCCTTCTGAACCAAAAGCAATTCACAATTTACGACACATTGTTTCAGAGCTCACTTAAGCTCCTGCTTACTTGAAGCCAAACCTGACATCTTGAAGGCTTTTACTCTATTTGCATGGCCATATTCTGCCGGTTTAGCCTTCTGACCAGCCCAGTAATACCACAATATTTTATAGTGGAAAATAGTGTACATATAAACAAAATAACTATTCAGGTTTTATCTAGTTCCTTTGTTTTTCACCTGTGAAAAGGTCCTAGTCTTCATTCAAGGAGTAGATGGGTGAGAATCAGACTAGGCCAATGAATGTGTATCTTCCACTGTTAGGCTTTTTACAAAACCATAGGTGCAACTTCCATAAGGTTCTTATAACAGACTTATCATCTTAGATGCTGCTAGGAGAGTGTTTGTTATCTTTTGAGCATGTTTCCTTAGCAACACTGAATTAGACAGTCCCCAGGCATGCTGAGAGGCTCTACTTAACCTTCTGCCAATAAGCAATTTATTTGTCTGTGATGCACCAAGCATTTATTTGTTGGTCACATCTTACCTGACTACTGTTACTACAAAACTAATGAGTATTGATCACTTAAGCTTTCAGTTACTTTCCCTGCCTTTTGTCATGGGATATCGTTCAGGAGCAAGCCTGAAGGGGTTCTTTAGATGCTATTTATGTTGGGTAGAGGAGTACCAAAAAAGATTGAAGAAAGCAGAAATATGTGTATTGATGATACTATATTCAAAGTGGAATGACTTCTGTCACTGAAAGCATTAAGTGCTGAGGTTTCTAGAAAAAGGCATCTCAAGTTTTTCTGAAGAAACTGAGGACATTGTTTTTGTATTTTTGGTAGGAAGCATTAAGCTAATAGTAGAAATTGCTTTTGTAGTCTGCTCAATATTGAGGTTTTGGCCTGATTTTCTATCCTTTTGCACTATTTTCAGTGTCCACGTGACGTGTAACAGGGTCCTGCTTTAGAGTCCAGCTAAAAAATGGGTAGAGGTAAAGTCATTGGATTAGAGAAAACCACTTTGAATATATGATTCCTTCTATGGAATAAAAAGCAAATTTGTATGAGATTGTCTTTGGTGTCCTTGGGTATGAATGGGAAAGAGCATATGGCAGCAATAATTGTATAGGTCATTATGAAGTGGCTTAATAGAGTAAGGAGATGGAGTCAGGGTATCCTGCACATGTCTGAATTTTCTGATTAGTTTTAGTTATTAGCAGATCCCATTGATTACACTTGACTATGACTATTTGGAACTTCTAAAGAAAAAGGAGACCCAAAATTAGGACAATTTCAAAGGTGTAAGATATGGTGTTGTTCAAAAGCAATGAAAATATATCCAGCAACTAGATATAAATAGATACAAATATAAGGCTGTTGCTCTTTATTTCTCCTTCTCAGTACTTCAGTTCAACAAATCAATTAGCATATTAATTTGTGTGTGGCCTGTGCTGCATGTGCTGGATGCTACAGGGAAAGAGAACAATGATTTACTTAATGATTTCTCTTGGTACATATTTAAGAAATTGGAGATATCTTAAGACAGTTCTATCTAATGATCTATTTTATTTCCTTGGAATAAGATTTTAATTATAGAGAAACTCATAATTGTGAATGACTTTCTAAACAATTTCTTACAAATTCAGCCTTTTAAGGTGTATGTTAAGGTAATTTTTAACCTAGAGGATGCATAAGGAGCTTTTACTCATAACTTTAACGAAAATACACTTATTGGAATGTAACAATACTTTGTAAGATACATACATTCCCAAAACTTTTCTAAAAGCTGTGAATTTAAACAGCTCAAGAAAAGAACTTAAATTTGGATGAATATGAGGGCGCAAAACTTTATGAGGTGTTAGCAGAAAGTTTATATACACTTGGAGAAGTCATATTTTACTTTAAAAGACACTGCCTTATTACCTGTCAAACTGAATTCATTATGCTTTTTCACCTTCTTTTTCATCTGATACAAAATCTTCTCTTGATTATTCAGTGTTCCTTTTTTTTTTTTTCTTCAAATTAAATTGACTTTCTCTCCAAGGTGTGCCTACGGTTTGGGGGGTTTGTTTCAGTAAATTTATACTGTCATTCAAAACAAGTTATACTAAGAACAGGCTTCTTAGACATTACAAACTAGTAGACTAGTAAACACACAGAGCTACCATGTTCCTAGCTCACGGATTTTATTTGGTAATGATTTTATGTAGTGCATATTGACAATTTAGCACTGTTTTCAAAATGACATTTTGGAATGCCTGTTTTTTTCTGTCCAGTCTGCAGATGTTCTCTATATCAGATGTACAACTTAAAAATTAATAACTGCTAAAAGTACACAGTCAGCTTTGTTTTTACAGAGAGAAACTTTAACTTCAAGATAGATTTGTATTTAAATACAGTGCAAGTAACCTAACTTATTCCCAGAGACTGATGGCAATTTCATTAAATGGTGCAAATAATCACAGTATAAATGCATAATTTGAGTCCAAGGTGGGGTAAATTAAAAAAAAATAAATCATAAACTAAAGGGCATGATTAATCTAATAACTTGCATTAACATTTTATTCTCTTTATTAACATCTTAAAAATAGCTCTCCCTTTGTACTTACACCTTTAAGGTCTCATAGCTGTAATGTTTTTTCACCTGACCTTGCAGAAATTATTTGGTTTTTAGTACACTAAATAAGCTATGAAAATAATGTGATTTCAAATAAATCTTTTCAATAAGCAAGTAATAGTGCTCCCTGTCCATTTAGTTCAAAGTTAATTATATTTGTCTAGAAGGCATTAAAAAAAGACTGTGAGAAATTTGATGGCAATCACACGGACTGTGCACCTCCAGCAGTTCCCATTTGTGAAAGTTGCACCTATTGATAAAGTCAGAATGAGGACAACATTTCAGAAGGCTTAATTTTTTATTGCACTTAAGCATAATGAATCAAGACAGAAAAATAATATATGTAAACTGTAATAGAGAAAATTTGACAAACTGGCAGATATTCTTTTTATGGAATAGTTATAAAATTATGTATATGAAGTAAAGATCAAGATTTCATTACAATGTTCCTGTTCATTTTTCTAATGTGAATGTGATCCTATTCATTTGAGTGTGGGTGTGCACAGATATATAAAGTGAGACTAATGCGATAAGGAACTCCAGTTAAAAACAAAGACAGTTTCAGGGAATAACTTAGTATAAAAGTATGGCTTTCTAAGTGCAGACTTTAAAACTCCTACCTCTCTGCAGATTCATCTGAATTTTCTTCTGTGATCATCTGCAACTCCTGTGTGGTTTTACTTGAATCTTCTTTGACACAGTTTTCTTCTGTGCTTGTTTTGGGAATATCCTCATTTGATCGAAGTTGTTCTATGAGATTTTGTTGGTGCCAGGCTTGAATAGATCGGTGGTGCACTGGGGTTGGACCTGGCACAGGTGCCAGTATATTGTGGTGGACAGGACTGCTGTTTTTCTTCAGCCCATTTCTGTCCCGAGAGTGGTTCTTCAACCTGTTCTGAACCGGTGTCCCTCTGTGCTCATATCCTTCCTGCTGATGGCAGCCCCCCGTGCCTGTGGAGCCTTGCGAGGGGTGACTGAACCACCTCCAGCGGAGCCTCAGGATCTGCTTCACATCAAACTCTTTCTTTCCAGAGACTGACATTTTTTCAGGGAAAAAAAAAAAAAAAAAAGAAAAAGACAAAAGACAAAAGCCTATTCTTTTAGAAAGGAAATGGATTCTTTGTTATCTCTTGTGTTTCAACTCCTCTTCTTAAGAAAAGGCAACAAAAGAACAAATACCGGTAGCTCTCTCCCTCTCTCTTCTGATTAATATACTGCAAGCTCTTCAAGCCGATGCTAAGCTGCTGCTAACTGTATAGGTGGGAATCCATACTGACAGGATGATGAGGTCAGACCTTAAACAAGTAAATCAGCTTACCACAGGAAAGCAGCAACCATAACACTACCCAGCTGCTAGGCTTACACACTCACAGCACTATAGCACAGCTCGCTAATATATAACCTTGCCTCACATGATCCTGAGGGATCTGAAGCTGCAACTTAAGATGCAGGAAAGCGCATGCAAATAAAGTGACAAGACTTTCTACCTCACAAGGTTTTCTATCAAGCCTGCTAATAAGGAATGCTGCATTTCACACAGGATTTGCATTGAGAATTCTTTTATAGTCTCCCTCGGCAGATTTTTTGTAACGATTCACTGTGAAACCATCCTGCAGTTCATGTGTTTCCTTAAGGGGGTTGCATTTGTTTATCTTGCTGTGTAAAATTCCTACAAATGGCCTCAGTGTGGTAGCACTTACCTAAAGGAGAGTGCTTTCTTAAAGGAAAGAAGCAGCATTTGAATACATTGTGCAGAACCAAATGTATTTTCTCACCTACAGCTAGATTTCTCGATATAATTATGGGGGTATGAGAACAGGGGGAGGGAGCACGTGAAAATCAGAGATGTGCTCCCTGACTGTATCTGTGGAAAACACAGTTTCCTGGCTAAGTGCCTGTGTAAACACCCTTTGCCATCCTGCTCTTCATTTCTCACAGATGGTGAAACGAGTGTAGTTTTTTTAAGAATACACCTTTATTTTGATAGCATGCACTACAACATGTTTTCAGCAAATTTAATAGATGATATCTATTCATTCCCATCCGTTCTTTAATAGGCGGGGCTGTGAGAACTGTTCTCTATGTGTTTTGAAATAATATATACAGAATTTTTCCACATGCAAATTGAAAATAATTATAAGAAATCAATCCATTCCATTTATTATATTCTCCTCAGTTTGCTCCTGATAATCTATATAACTGTAAGCAGTGAGCAAAGATAAAAAAAGCTGTAACAAAGAGTCAGTAAAACTAAAAAGCCGGTACCCCTCTCCAACACATCATCTTGTGTCTTGTCTTCAGCTCTTCCCATGTTAAATTCCTTTTTCTCTGTGTTGTGATTTTTTTTTTCTCTTTTTTTCTAAACCCTACCGATGAGAACCTTCAAACAGTTAAATCTGTCTTCTTTTCTTTTTTTGGCTGCATATAATGCTGAGAAATGTGAAGTAGAGGTTTGAAAGGAAAAAACAAAATGAGAGGATAGGACTAAGGAATCAGTAGCCTTTATGCTGGGCTGTCAAGCTCCTGTCCTGTTCATGGTCTTCAAGCAAATGTATGCATCATCATGGACTGGATGCATTTGAGATCAATTACAGGGCATGTGTAGAACAGTAAAATATTTGAATGATAGTATACTATTTAAATGCATAAATGGAAAGAAAAGACTGTACAGAAGAAACACCTACAAGAAAGAGTTGGCATCAAAGGCAGGAAGGAAGAAGTATGGTAAAGAGGATATTTGACAGACAGACCTAGCCAATGCATCTCCATCACTATATAGAATATTGAAGCTGCGTTATTGCAATAAAATGTACAATAACATGTGATTTTGATAGTAGGGTAAGTGTCCATGACAGAACAAGAAATGTTTGGCTGCAGATAGGAATCTTTTCTTATATGAAAAAATAAACTATTTGTGGGAGCTAAAATGCAAGCCTTACTGCAGTGCTTTAGATCAACTCTCCCATCGTTGGCCCCAGTCCTCTGCTATGGGTTACCGTTCTCCTAGCAGTTGTCACAACTCGTGTTTGCTTTGGCTGCTTCAGTTAAAAGTCGTGACTAAACATCCAACTGCTGGCTCAGGTTCAGACAGCAGGCTTTGGGGCTCAGCACCTCTGAGCAAAGAATCGTTCGGCTCGCCTCTTTTCTTCCCAGTGCTCTGATAAATGCAACAGCAAAGACTGCCGCATTGTCACACCCAGGCACCCCAAATTGGTGCAGCTCCCCTATAAAACTAATACTCTATTTAACAATTCTTTATTTAGACAAACAGTGTTCTGTAACATTTACTTAAGAATTAAATGAAAGAAGGACTTCTGTGTTAGAATATCAGGCTGTAAGAGTTCTTGAACATATTTTTAAAAGACTTCATTGTATGTGTTACAGAAATGGATAGAAACTAGAAAACTTGTTCAACTTCCAAGAAGTTATATTAAGAAGGCCTGTTTGTGAGTTGAATAGCATGTTTCAATTAAACAGTGTTGAGAATATAAGCTAATAAAAAAGTTGCTCCCAAACTTCAGAGATTTTAAAGAATTTAGAGGGAGTGAGTGGCTAAATGAAAATGCTGGCTATTGACTAAGAGACACTATTGTATATCCAGAATTCAGTGTAAGATATTTTCTCACTTTAATGATGACCTTTCATAAAAACCTGAAATTTTCTGGAAACACAAATGTTTAAGGTATTTTTTCTTGCATTACAACTATATCGTATTTTATTTAACATTTCTTGACTTTGCCGTTTCAGCCTACACACCTATGAATGTTATTCTATTCAATTTCATAATATTAATGAGTCTTAGTTATTTCCTTGTATATTCCTCAGCATTGCCTACGTGGCAACATGTTATGTATTTTAGGGAGTCTCCATATACCAAGTTAATAAAATAATTTGTGTTAAGATCTTGTAGAGGTAGACAGAAAACATGGTTTCTTGCTACTGTCTTAACCAGTTCATTGAGCTACCTCAGCAGCTCTGTCAGTTCCACTTAGCAACAGCTCTGATACATTTAATCCATATTTTCCCACCATCGCACAAAGCTTCTGTTGGCTTCCTTTCCTTAAATCACTTTTGCAGAAGTTATCCTTTACTCCTAGATATCATCAAAAGCATATTCCTGCAATTTTACTTGTGAATGTACAAACAGTACTTCTGTTTGTGAATTACTCTATTTCCTACTAACTCAGCATATCTTTTGGCAGATGTAAAGTTTATGTAGCTAAAATTAAACGGTAAAACTGGACTTTTGCTGAAGAGATGGTCTTGCTCCAAAAGTCTGCTTGTGTCAGCACAGAATGTGTTTCAGGTAAGGTGCGAGTAGATTTTTTTTCACACAGTTTGTTACTATTCTGGCTAAAATGTCAATGTACTATAGTAGGACAGTCTAAGTGATTTGATAATCCAAAACTTCAGACCTGAAATTATTAGAAGTAGGTATGTGGCATAAAGCTGCACTGTGTTTATACATATATATGCCACATACCTGCTTTTAATCATTTAGATCTATCTTCTGGTAAGAAAACCTAGTTCCCTGAAAACTGAACACAATGTGAGTATTTACTTCTCAGTGACTTTTTTATTAATCTCTAGCATATGTTTGGTTCTATCTATTTCTGGGTTCAAACTTTTACATGTTCAAAAGATATAATTTTTTTCTGTTACTAGGATTCCTAATTTGTTTGGTCTCATTTAGATAAATATTCACCATAATAACATAATTTTTCCCTCATGATTAGAAATCCCTAAGGAACAGGATTTTTTTGTGGCTGCAGCAAGTCTAACCAGGACCACCAAGAAGGTCAGGCAGGTGGAACATATGATGGATGAGGGAAGGCTGATGGCATATGGTCTTTTTGACATTATGAAGAAAAGGTTCAGGGGCATCTTACTGTTGCCTTTAGGTACTTAACGGGAGAGTACAGAGAAGACAGAGCAAGAATGTTTTAGAGGTGCCCAGTGATAGGACTAGAGGCAAATTTTGGAACATGGAAAAATCTCGTTAGAGGTAAGAAAAACTTTCTCCCCACGAGGTTGATCAAACAAGTGGGAAGAGATTGCCAAGGGATACTGTGACATCTCCTTCCTCAGAGAAACTCAGATCCCAAATGGACTTGGTCCCATGTAACTGCTCTAACTAGATTTGCTCTGAGCAGGTGGTAAGACTAGACGAGCTCCAGATAATCTGAAATATCCGTATTAATAGCAAGAGTGTAAATAGGTGTTTACAATAATTTTAAGATTACAAATCCAAACATCTCGTATGACATTCAAATTAGCAGATTATAAAATTACCTTTGTCATAAACTACCCATAAGAAGAAATTGAGAATTTTCTTTCTGTCACAAACCACATTTTAAATAGGCCTCAAAAATGACTTTTAGCTATAGCTGTCTCCCATGTTCATCTGCTAGCCAAACACTTTATATAAAAGAGTTTTATAAGGCCCTTCAAAAATGTCTGGGCTTTCTAGGTAATAGCTCATTACTTTCCTTTTTTGAGAATTTAAGTAAAGAGAATATATTTGTGCAGTAATGTAATGTTTATTCTCCTCTCAAAAGAGACATAGCAAATGATTCCTTATTCTTTTCCTGTTTGCCCTGAGCTGGTAATACACTGCATGTATGAGAAGCCTATTAGAAAAATCTCTTTCTGTTCCCACAAGCTTACCAAAGAATAACAAGGAATCATCTAACTTTCTTGTAGAATAATTCAAGAGAGATACCGTCTATGACTCTGAAGCCAGGAGTATTGCAAGGACTAGGTTACTAGCAAAAGCTTATGAAGTAGGTTTTTCCTGGATGTGAGGTAGACCAGAAAAAAACCACATTATTTTCTTTTTAATTAGATAAAATACAAGATTAGCTTTGGACCAGAAGTCTTCAATGCCAAGCTTACTGATCCAAATAGGAGAAATATACATATGCTGAATGAGACAATCAAAAAAGCAAGCTAAGAGCAGAGTTAAGTTTTCTCATATTTTTCAAGATATTTGATGTCAGTTCTCATCCTGTTTTTTTATAGAAACGTTACTTTTTTTAGAAAGTTAAGTTCATCTTAAACTCACATCAACACTGTATAATCTACATTTGGGGAAATGATTGCATTAATGTCTACATATATACAGATTGTTGCTAATTAAATAAAGTCATAGGTAAAAAAGAGGTTCCTGTATCCCCAAACACTATATTCTACAGGGTCTTCACAGTTGTGTACTCAACCTGTGCACTTATACTGCATATGAGGCCAGATAAAGAGAACAAGAAGTTGAATATTTTTATTGCACTGTTTTGAAAATAGTGCTTTGAGAGAACTCCCATTACTCCATCCTCTGTAAAAGAGAGATTACAGGAAACATCTGCATAGCACAGCACCAGCATTAACAGAAGTCAAAGTTAAATGGAAAGGAACATGACAAAAACAAAACCAAATAGCTATATTTAAAATCTGCAGGGAAGTTCAACTTTTAAAAGAAGATTTTGAATCCCAGCAATGGCAAATCAATTTAAGACAATATAAGTTACTTTTGATAGTTCCTACTAAAGGAGGCAGTAGAGAAGATCCACTTCAGGGAAAGTGTTGACACGTTTAAACGCAATTGCTTCCTCAAATAACTGGAAACTGTACTACAGATTGCAACCCACCTACAAAGCTGTATGCCAAAATGGGAAAAAAATCACAGCATTTCTACAAGATCCAAGGACAAAAAATGTGGGAAGTAAGGCTGGTATAAATAAGCCTGATTAAGATCTTGCTAAACTGGAAGAACATTATCACCTTCAAAATGAAGCCAGACTATTAGAATAGAATAAGAAATAGAAAATATCCACTTTACAGGCATCTCAAGTAAGCTCAAACACATGACTTGAAAAAAAACTCCTGTCACAGGTAAGAGCAAGATGTGAAAAAATATGATAGAGGCAAAGTACAAAAATCTTTCACACTGATTTTAATAATATTTTATAAAATTTGAGATGTTTCTCTTGATTTTGCAAACCACTGTGTTGAAGAAAATGCAATTGTTACTTCAATTATTTCATTATCTAGTGGAAAAATCAAGGACCACAATACAACAGTGTAAAATGGAAGAGGTAGAAAAACTTCATAATAATAATGAATTTAGCAGAGCATAGAATTTATCCTTTTCGCATATTTGGTCCTGTGCCATATACAAAAGTATTAAGTCCGTTGCCCAAGTTAACAAGTATTTTTAATCTTCCAAAATCCATCTGTTATTTGCTGTCAGTGACTGAGGCAAACAAGAGAGAAAAGACAATTGCCAACAAACTTGAATAATGAAGAAAGGTGTAGAAAGGTGTGAAAAGTTTAGGAACAGGACTTTCCAAACTTATTACTCATTCTGGATGCCTTTTTTGAGAAATCTGAGAAACAGAAAGATAGCACTTTCCAAAGCACAGTTGTTTAAGTGGTATTGTGTTGAACAGCTAAATATACCATTCAACTTAAAAATTTTGTCTAACTTGTATCTTTTCCCTTAAGGTTTATTATTGACCAGATGACCTCCAGAGGTCCCTTCCAACCTTACCTGTGATTCTGTGATTCTTACTTTGTCTACCACTAAGGAAAATGGTACTGGAACAGTGCTGCCAGTTTGCAGCACCCTTCTTCTCAGTCTGCAGGTATGTGGTACAGCTGCAACACAGCTCTTTTTCAAACTCAATCCCCTTTTGCTGAAGCTGTGGCTGTTCTACATCTCTGCCAGCTGGTATGACAGTTTGGAATGAGGTATGCTGGGGGCCATTATAGCTCCTTCCCTGGCTGCTTATGAAGACTGCAGGCTTTCTTGATATAGCACATGTATAAACTCGTGGAATTTTTATGAAAAGAAATTATATACAATCAGCACTCTTATAGAAAATCTGCCTTTTATGAAAAGTGACATGCCCAGCTATCAAGTAGGATTAGCAGAGCCAGAAAAAGGCAATCTGTAATTTTGCTGTGTAAAGTAGAAGGGTAATAGGTGCATTTTTACTATCCAAGAGCCCATTTCTAAGAAAAAAATTCGAGTTGGGCTAAGCAAGCATCTTTTTTCTTAAAATAACTTTAAAATAACGATGAAAATACTCAAGATATTAAAAATCCTTATGAAATTCCAAATTTAATATTGGTTTTCTCTTGAGAGATAAAATTACATTTCTAGGAAATGTTTTGTTCTGCATGTCTCAGAAACAAGTGTTTTACTGTATGGCTACATAAAAATTCCTATTGCTTCATTAGGTGCTGGAGACNGAAAAAGTTTTTCACAGAGAGAATGGTCAGTCAGTGGAATCAGCTGCCCAGGGAGGTGGTGGAGTCCCCATCCCTGACTGTGTTTAAGAGTAGATTAGATGTGGTGTTGAGGGATATGGTGTAGGGGAGAACTTGTAGAGTAGGGCTGATGGTTGGACTTGATGATCCCAGGAGTCTCTTCCAACCTAAATGATTCTATGATTTTCAATTTTTATTAGCTAAGTATGAGCAAAACTTTATAGTCTGCAGAGGTACTAGCATAAATTTAGTTATTTATAGAATCATAGAATGGTCCAGGCCAGAAGGGACCTCTAGGGTCATCTAGTCCAACCTCCCCACAGTCAGCAGGGACCCCCCCAACTAGACTAGGCTTTCGGGCTGCTTAGGTCTTTGCTTTTCAATTCTGCCAGGTAGTTAAATAAATTATATTATAATGATCTTTGTTGAAGGGAGATATGACTTGGAGCTATCTATGACCTAAAATTGGAAAAAAATACTCAAAACTTAAAAATTCTCTTCTCTGCAAGAATCAAAACAGTTGAATCGAGTACTAAAACTTGTATTTGTAATAGAAAAATCTTAAACTAGATTTCAACAAAGAAAGAGAAGACATGAAAGGGAAATGGATTTTTACAGTTTCCTGCTGTCAGTAAGGATAGTCATTTACCAACAGAACACAGTATACGAAGTCATGATGGCATATGTGCTGTAACTGGTCAGTAGGAAACTTGGATATAAATATGACATGCACAATTTATGGCTTTAAGAACAACAAGATACTAATCAATCTGTCTCTTCATAGACAGTTAATGTAAACTGTATGGATTAAGACTAATGTTCCGAATGGTTCTGTATCCTAATCAAGCGCCTAAATTAAAAAACTAATGGGATCTTGACAATCAAGCTTTGTTCTTATTAGCATAAAGTGTCATATGCTGTGATGTAACCATATAGCTACTGCAAATAATGTGAGGGTAGTCTCTCAAGTAAACAGGGAGGTAATAAAAGTAATTCAAGTTCAGTTCCGAAGTGATACAGTCTGTCTTCTTTTTGGTCAGAGGGTTCAATAAAAATTTTCTATATTATTCTAATATAACCAATTTTATATGTGTAGAAGATCACAAATATATCACATGCAAAATTCCAAATTCTTTTTCCCAAAAGATTTCAAGCAAGTAGCTTAATTCATTTGAATCTCTCCCTACCTGTTTCAGCATAACTTCTAGCATTAGTCTGCTAGTAGTAGGCTGCCTTCTGTAAGAACTCAGTGTCTTGAAAGTTCATCTGTTAAAGCTACAACTTAATATTTCTGATAACAAACTCTACCACAAGTTTGGCCTTCTTCGTGTAGTTTGTATAACATTTCTTGTTCCCCCTACTGACCTATAAAATAAACCAAACAAAACAAACCCTTCCTGCTACTTAGTAGTTAATAAGAACCATCTATGAAAGGTGTGGACATCACTAAAATCTCCGTATAACATGCCACAATTTTGTAGTGTGAGAGGACAGCAAACTTTTGGCTTCAGTATAACTGATTTAATAATCCATATGTTGTTTTCTGGAAACCACACAAAGTACTTGGACAAATGTCTTGTATTTCAGAAATTTTTCATTACGGCTCATGTAAAATGTTATTTCTCAGGAAAAAAAGAAAAGTATACTAAGCAAGCAATTTGAAATTCAATATATATTGTGAAAGCAAACAGTTGCATGTTTTAATTCCATTTTACTGAGAAATGACATTTTTGTTAGTAATATTTCCTTTTTGTTAGTAATATTTCCTATTTGCAAAAGAAATTATAAATAGAAATTTAAGAAAATGCAAATATGTCTGCGTTTTTTCTTTATTAGATGCAATCAAATTCACTCTACACTGCTTCCTATGTGAATTGACATGTAACTTTTTCTTTTATTAATAATCTGAAACAATAGGGAAAATAATTACCTACAAAACATCATTGTGACAATATGGTTTTGGGAGTGATGAAGATATTCAAAACAACACTACTTATAGTTTTTATGTAAACCTGTAATAGGCTGTATCACAGAAAAGCATATCTTTACCTTTTTCTCTTACAGCATCACAGAATGATTCTGGTTCGAAGGGACTTCAGGAGCTCTCTAGCCCAACCTCCCAATCAACGCAGGGCCAGGTATGACGTCAGAGCAGGTTCCTTAAGGTTTTATCTACTTTCCTCTTGAAAACCTTAATGTCAGAACACTGTTGGGAAACCTGTTCCAATGTTTGACTGCCTCAATAAAAAAAAAAGTATTTCTTACAACTGATCTGAAACTCCCATTTTAATTTATGCCTACTGACTGATGCGAAAAGCTAAGCTCAGTCTACTTGATGACCTTCCTGTAGGCACTAGAAGGCTGCTGAAACTGGCTTTTTCCAGGTAGAACAAGCCCTGGTCCCTCAGCCTTTAATCCTTGGGCAAGTGCTTCAGCCCCCAGTCATTAGCGACAGGACAAGAGGGAATGGCTGCAAGCTGCAGCAGGGTAGGGTTAGGCTGGACATTAGGAAAAAATTTTTCACAGAGAGAGTGGTCAGTCACTGGAATCAGCTGCCCAGGGAAGTGGTGGAGTCACCCTCCCTGACTGTGTTTAAGAGCAGATTAGATGTGGTGTTGAGGGATATGGTGTAGGGGAGAACTTGTAGAGTAGGGCTGATGGTTGGACTTGATGATCCCAGGGGTCTCTTCCAACCTAAATGATTCTATGATTCTATCTCAGAACTCACTTCAGTTATCAATATCTTTCTTGTGTTGTTGGTGGCAAGTGTACAAACTTGGCAGTGTTCCATAGGTGGTCTAATGAGGGCTGAATAAAAGACTAGTACTACTTATCCAGTAGGTAGTAGAATGGTAGATGCAACTTTTAATTGCCTTTATTACATGTAACAACTGTACCAAAATAAGCATGCATTCTTAGCATATGACATAACTGTAAAATGATCATGCAACTTATGTTCATGTAGAAAATACTTGAAAATTCTGCTTATACACTGATAATACCAACCCTTATTTATCCACCAATTGTTATCATT
Source organism: Jacana jacana (assembly GCA_013400555.1). Taxonomy (NCBI): domain Eukaryota; kingdom Metazoa; phylum Chordata; class Aves; order Charadriiformes; family Jacanidae; genus Jacana; species Jacana jacana. The sequence continues at coordinate 26,737 of VZTM01030312.1, read as the reverse complement.
GGATATTAAAGAGAATGGAAAGGATCTGTCATACTCTCAACAAAAACTACTGTTTAGATTTGACACTTGTCAGTATAGGTCTGTATCATATGCCATCTTAAAGCCTTGACAGAATAGGGACTTATGCCCAAGGTCAGTTGTCTTTGGTAGGTTTTTGAATGTGAATCTTGTTCATTGTCTCTAAAAAAGTAATATATGCTGCATTTAATTTCAAGAAAGGGAGGGCCTTGAGGCAGTTGTATTTCTGTGCATTGTAGAATGTAATGATTCTTTGATGCATTTTGTCTTTAATCCCATAAATGTCTTGTGAGGTTCATGAAAGGTACCACATATGAATCCTTAGTACATTTGGCTAGGCATCTCCTCCAAATCATTGACATTAGAGGTTACAGACCCCTTTGATTATTCATGGAAAAGTCACCTGCCTTGGGACAGGTGAGGTTTGAGAGGTTTGAGGCAGCCACTTCAAGTCTTTCTCCTTAATGAGTTATCTAACTTGCAGTACACATACTGATCCAAACACAGACACATATGTTCACACGAGATCGCCTGTTGTACCTACAAGTGTAGAACCTTAAGGTTAACACAGGGAAACATGCAATTTATTTATTTTTTTTACAAATAAGGCAAGTAAATTTGAAGCTGTTACTGTCAGATTTTTTGTAACATAGTAATCCATCAACCTTTTTTCTACCTTTAGTGTCCCTCCCAGTTGTCATCAGTTTTCTACCAACTTTCCCACATTTGGTCTCTCATTTGTGATGCCATAAGAATGCAAGGGACAGAATACTGTTTAAAATAGTACAATTATAAGCATCACAGTCAAAGCCGATCTGAAAAAATGCTTGTCAGCAAACTGTCTTCCAGCATCTTAACCACCATCCTTTTGGTCATGTCACCTGTATGACAAAAAGCCATGCAGATCCACATCACAATATTATTGTCATTCAGCCTGTTAGCTGCCAAGACACCTTCAACATAATCCCCAAAACCACATTATACCATTCAGGTCCCATCCTTCTCATACAAAAGATGTTGGTTCTGTCATGTTTGCAGTCTTTAGAGTAGTCAGGCTCAGCATCTATGTTTTGGTGTGTAAGAAATTTTTACCAAATATTTTCATATTTTCTGGGGTAAAAACATAGATGTACATACGAATACAGCATCATAAGATGAAAACTGGAGAACTGATAATAAAATATAGAACTGATAATAAAATATAGAACTGATAATAAAAATATGACTTATCTTCATATATATTTATGAATAATAATAAAGGTGCTAAACAACATAGTGATCAAACTTGCAAGCGATAGCAAATTTCACAGAGAAAGGAATAATGTGAAATCTCCAGAAAGCACAGATTACTGATTAGAGCATACAATATTCTGAGGCACAGCCTATTAATGACAGAATCCCAGAGGAAGTGAGCAATACGCTTGCTCAAAGAGAAACAGAGGAACAGAACCCAACACATTAAATCTGATTACTTAGCATAAAATGGTTGAAAAATCCAGTTACTAACTAGGGCAGGGATGTGATGGAGTACAGTGTCTCTTGTTTTAGCGTAGATTATGCTGTCTTCAATTTTTTCAAAACTTCACCAATAGTCTTATTTCATCCCATCCCATATCTCTTAATGAGACCATGAATTTCTCTGTGACTTGTGCCATCCTGAACATCAAATCACAGAATCACGGAATATCAGGGATTGGAAGGGACCTTGAAAGATCATCTAGTCCAATCCCCCTGCCGGAGCAAAAACACCTAGATCAGATCATTCCGGAATGCGTCCAGGCGAGTTTTAAATGTCTCCAGAGAAGGAGAGTCCACAACCTCCCTGGGCAGCCCGTGACTGGATTTTCTGTGGGTGGAACAATCAGAGTATCTGTGTTAAAAGCTGTAGACAAGCAGTCCTTAAGACAAAAACTTTAATTCCATTTTAAGGTTTCCAGCTCATTTTTGAGTGTTTTAGTGAAATGCAGATAGGCAATCCTGTATGTGTGGAAGACAGCAGTTCTACAGTACTGCACTGATCAGCAGGAATTTTTGGTACCTCAGTGATAATGCCAGGTAGCACCATTTCCTGAAAGGCCCATTGATGAACTGCAGAAATAGATGCAGAACAGAAATACCCATCAGTGATGGGCATATGTGAGCTGATGAGACTTGGCAATGGAAGGTAACCCTCTTCTCTCTGATTAAGGAAAATCCTTGCAGCCGTATGCATTACCTCCAGAAATTCTTGAGATAGCAAGGAGAGCACGGTTGAAATAAATTAAATCTTATTTCAGCTAAACTACCAGAGAGCTGTTCTAAAAGAAATTAAGCCTAGCAAGCCTCCTGAAATTAAACAACTGGTGAAATAAACTTTTAATATCTAAGCAATATAGTTTAGCATATGTCACAAACAAAAGAGATGCTCTCGGTTGATTATGACAATTTTAAAGGCTGTTTACACCAAATAATTTTGAGGTCTTAATTTTAACATCAGGGGTTGTAAGGTACTTTTACTTTGCTTTAAAACATATTTTAAGGTGCTCGATACAGTTGGAGTGACAGTGTTTGGTGGTTTGGCTTACTGAGTTTCCCAAATTAAATTAATGATAAAACCTCCTCTGAGTGAGCAGGTGATGGTTTTACACTGTCTTGATACAGTGAACATTTAGGAATACTAGATGTCATTACCATTTTAATGTAAAATACAATTGATTTTAAAGAACAGTCTGTCATTGTGGTGCTTCTAATGTGGAATTAATGATCACAGGAAAAAATATACCTACTGAATTCCGCTGCTTTAAAATACAAGATTCAACTAACCATTGAAACATGAAGAAAAGGCTTTGAGATGTGATTGCCTCTTAACCATGGGTAGCAGTCAACTTTTTTCATAATTTTGTTTCATGTTAATGAAAATGTTATGGGAGAAACCAGTGGGAAAAGAAAAGCTATTTTCCTCCCCTTACTTGATAACACCTTGCTGATCCATTTAAGTATTTTTTTCCCTCTGAAATTGCTTTCTGTGTGCTGGAACACAGCTCATTGTTTTACTGCCTGACACAGTCTAATCATTCTGGCTTGCAGACCTCTCACATAATAACAAGTACATGTCGAAGAAAAGCACTACTGCATTACTAGGACATAGAGTCCTCTTACAAAATAACAGATATTTTATACTCTAACTGAAACAATGCAGAAATTCTGAAAATCGGTTGAGTGACTTACACCATGTATGTATTAGGAACTTTAATCACATTCTTTTCACAAACTTGCTAAAGTCTAAGAAGCTTCACTAAAAAGGTGAAGATTACTCTGCCTGGGTTTTTATACCAGCATAAGAATTATTTTCTTTCAGCAACAACTTGCAAAATTACAGTTGTGTTTTCAGTGGAGAATTCTTTAACTTAATATCTTATTTTGATCAATATTTTGATTAACACTGCCCTAAACATTTTATATGACTGGGTTTTTTATTTTTTTCAGATTTCTTTTGCTTTTTAGGGTTTAGATTATAAGCAATTATATGCTTACAGTACATCCTTATGAGGCATTAAATATTGAAGAAACTTGTTAATTTGACCGTGTTTTTTTCATATTTTTTTTAATGCCAGGAGTATCAATTAAGGCCTAGTAAAAGACACTTTGTTTAAAAAGGCAAAATAAAAAATACAGCAAATCAAACTGATGACCAGAGCGCATTTTAAATTCTTAAAATCAGTACTTAACTGGAGTGAATATAAAATCTTTTGCATTTCTGGAAGTCAATTTTAACTTATATAAGTCTCATTCTTACAATAGTTTACATCTGAAAATGGAGACTAGTTCACTTGCACAGAGGTTTCTAACTTACATTTAAGATTGTAAATGTATATACTCTATATTGGTGAACTTATGTTAATGTATATATTGCATTAACCCTACAGTTCGTACGAAAAGCTGAAAAATATGAGATTCTTTTAATAACAAAGACTATGACTATATCTTATTCTAGAACACAGTCCCACAAGCTACTTCCACAGTTTGTTGAGTACCTCATAATGATCCGGTGTAATGTAATGTGTTGCATATCATTTGTTGCATATCATTCTGAATATCCTTCCTTTAGAAACAAATCAGTTATATTTGACTAAGTAGCTTATTTCAGAGAGTAAGTACATAATGTTTCTTGCCTTTTACTTGTACTATGTTCTGTAATGGTACAGTCTCTGATGTTTTCAACGTGAAGATTGCAGACTTATTAAAGTACTCAAAGACATACAGCTGAGCGTTGTTTCTTATCCAATCCAGTTTTAGATACTTAAAATTCTAATCTATTCTACTTGGTACACATCTCTGGATTATGGTTGGGTGTACATGACAATCCCAAGGGACTTTTCCAACCAAAAAGGTTCTATGATTAATTGAATTAATGGAATTAATTAATTAGAGAGAACAGAATAATTATAATTCTCTGATATGTCATTCCTGAGCATATTATTGTATTTTGTGTGAATTGCACACATTCTGCAATTAATAACTTTCCTCCTTCTTCAGTAAGGAAAGTATGAAGTCAAAACACTGCCTCTCTAAGGCTCGTATCCTTCTGGAAAAATAGCAGTTTCCTGATTCTTATTGGTTCCCCCTTGGTAAGATTCTTTGCTCGGTCTCTACACAACTTGTTCTCGCCATATGTTACTAACCAGGCTGGTTCTTTAGCATGACTCCACGTTCGCCTTTTTAGCTTCTATTATGTGTCCAGGTTGGACATCAGCCAATTCTCCTGTCCCCTCAGCATTCAGCGGCCTCGCTGCTGGCATCTGCCAGGACCCTGCAGCTTGAAGCCATTGACTGGACAGAAGTAGGGCTGGGAACCATGGGCTGGCAGAGGCCTCTACTGCATTTGTCTGCACATTTTCATCCTATTTGGGAAAGTCCAAGCAGCTGAAGAAGCCTTGCCTGCCTGCCTGCCTGGGGTGGCCTCACAGGGAGAAGTCCGAACACGGCACAGCAGGGCAGGGAAGGCCCTGCAGAGCCCTGATGGCGCCAGGGAAAGGTATAGCTCTGTGGGGAGCCTGGGAGAGGCAATAGAAAGAGAAGCTTGGTGGAGAGCTTGAAAGACTAATGTGGATGTTTTTTTCAGTCTCTGAAATAACTACAATAGCTGGAGCACAAGGCAGGACAGGAGGGAAGACCCTGCTGTGCAGTAACACTGCAGAGAAGATGTGGCTCTTCAGTATTCAGGTAAGTGTGGCCTTCAGTGACAGGAGTTGTTGGAGGACACACAGTTCAAAAGGATTGTCGGTTCTTCAGCATTAAGTGCATTACCTATTAGAAGCCGAAATGTGGTAGAAACTTAGCAACCCTGCTAGGTTTTTGCCCTTCACTGTTGCAGGTGCATAACAGCCTCCCTCCACCACCACAGGGAGCAAGGAAAAGAGGCTTCTCCAACCCTAGAAAAACATGTATCTATACAAAACATCACGCATTGCCAGCATGTAATTAACTCATTGAGCTAGGTGCACAAATCAGCCTCCTTTGCAAGACCGAGAGCTAAGCTGCAAAAAACCTCCATCCTTAGTTATATATGTTAGTAGGAGCTCTGTGAAGGCTTTATTGTAGGAGATTGCCTCCTGAAAACCAAACTGCAAGCTCATTGCCTGGTTGTATTTGAGTAGGAAAAAGAAGTATATATTTAGTACAAATACAGTGTTTGAATTCTCAGCATGCAGGAACTAGCGTTTTGCAGTACTGTTAGGAGACATTATTCACATGTGATACTTATATATGGCAGTAAAATATAAAAATAAAGAGGCATAAGGCAAAACTAATAGGCATGTCCTACTCTTTACAAAATTTAATCAGTGTTCATCAACTGCTGCTGATACTCAGCCCAGCCCAGGTTTCATGAATTAGCACATAACACCCATGGAGATCTTTTCAGGGCAAAACACATCCCAGCTCTCAGAAGGAGGGAAGTGGGTTTGAATGACAGAATTCTGTGACTTTTCAAATTATTGGCACCTGAAGCCATCACCATGCAAACAGGCTCTGCCTAGTGGGAAAGAGACCCATTAAAAATGTTGCATGGACCTCCCCTGGAGGGCTGTGAGACACAGATTTGAAACCTTTTCGGCCCAAGAATTAAAACACGTGCTTGGAGAAAAGAAAAGAAAAAAAAATTAAAAAAAAGAAATACCAGATTCTTTGTTGAAGCCTGTTTAAAATGATCTCTCAGTGGTGTGAAATGATGTAAAATGGAACAGAGCGGCAATATCAGTCTTTAATGAGATAACCTGAAGTGGGAAGATCCTAGTCCAGGTCAGTGCAAAATTGTTCTTACATTATATTCTCTTTAGCAAGATTTAAAGTAATTGAAATAGATCACTCATTTCCCTGTAAAAGAGACAGCATTGTAGTAACATTTTCTATCAGACTAGGTTTCTTTTTTTTTTTTTTGTGCACAGTTTTGCTGTCATTCCTATAAAGAATTCAGTGCTGAATTCCATAGCATGATTAAAGCCTGTCCTTACTATATATAATATATTTTTTAGCTCAAGGCAGACTTATTTTATTCTTTATTTGCTCTATCTTCCTGGTTTTCCTCAAAGCCAATTTTGATATTTTTTCCGTTATTATGTACCTCTAGGCTGAACTCATGTTTCCCATCTTTTCAGTTTAAACAGATTAATATGAACTCAACCACATGAAAATTCCTGTGCTGTGTGATGTAATTCACTCAGTTACTCTGATAGCCTAATGTAAATAGTTCCATTTTGCATTTGAAACAGTCTCCTGAATTGCTTGTTTTTAAAGCGAATAAATGTAATATAAAAACTTTTTTAAAATTTCCTTAGTCAGGAAATTATATGGTCTACCAGTAAAGTCATTAAGTTTGGCCCATCCTTTTTCAGTCCTGTCAAAAACCTATTAGGTTTCAGAGTTCTCCCCAACCCATAAATCTTGCCAGACATCTCTTATTTCTTAATTACATAGCATGGACCGTCAGTTTGCAGATGTTGTACAGCAATTTAAAATGTCAGGGATACACAGCTTCACATGATTATTTGTGTTGCTGAAGCTGTGCTTCAAACAAAAGACAAAGCCATAAGTCTGAGACTTGCTTTCTTGGCTAGTTTATGGTACAGCTCTGATTACATACATACAGGTGTGAAAATATTTTTGTTTGAAGAAACAAGCTTACTATGTGTTCAGCAGCTATGGCTTATATTTCACTCTATTTTATCAGTTATTAAAGTAAAGATATCAGGATACTTTACCTATTTCCTGTTATGTTTAAGTATTCGGGTTAGATTTTAATTTCTCATTTGTCTTCTCATACAGGTACAAAATCAGGTCTGTGATTTTGTGCAGCTACTGATAAGAAATAATTCAATTCCTAATAAAAGCTATCTGCCTAAAAAAATTGGGATTTTTCTGAAAATCACAATATTGGTCTAAAAGTTACAATGATAATATGTCATGGCTATTTTTTCAGTATCTTGGATCTAAGGCTCTAAGAACCTCCTTTCATGAACTCATAGAACAGTGATATGCTGTTGTCTTAAATTTACAATATATAAATTATCTTTATGGTCTTTGTGAGTCTTCTCATATTAAGGCAGGGACCAGAGAGTAGATTGCCTCAATAATTGATTAGTCCTGACCATTGTCCACATCCATATATGTGTATTACCCAGGAAAGAAGTACTTTGGGACAGATAACATACTGACTGTACCAAACTGTGAGTGTCCATACTCCAAATCCACATTTACATGCCAAAGCAAATTCTTCTCTCTTCTGTTTCACTGGGTAACCAATACAATGCAAGAATAGACCCCTGCATAGAAGAAACCTCAAAAGAAAGCAATGCAGTATTTCTGTCTTATCAGTACAGTTTAGTCATGGCATCAGGTAGCATGATTTTAGTGGAAGGATTTTTTGGGCAGAGTGTATTTGTTTTACTAGAGAACAGTGCAATGGACCAGAACAGATTAGTGCAAGTGTTAAGCTACTTAAATTTTACTCTCAAAATAAGGTACTCAAATACTTTTACATAGCTTTTTTTTGACTAGTGTATATTTGCCTACTACGATTTTGTATTTCAGAAAAACTTCTTGCCAATAAATTCATCTGGATAAATATCTCCCCTTATAAAAAACACACGTTCAGTCATTTTTTGTCACATGGAAGAATGTCACGCAAGCTTGTCAGTCTGTTTATGTGCTTTGGTAGATGGCTGATGCCAATAGGAAGCACAATTCTGTAAACACCCTGATTCAAAGTCAGTCTGAGCTGTGAGAGAGCAGAAGCTCAAAGGTTTTTTTGTGTTTTTAGCAACTATTCAGATGATTCAAGTAGATAACTGATGACATTAAGGATAGACCTTGTGGTTCTGAGATGTATTTTCACTGTTTTATGATCCAAACAGAACCATGAAAGTACAGTAGGTATTATTTCATTCCTGTATTAAAAAGAAAAATAAATATACTTGCTTGTTAAACTTGTAACACAGCAGTTTAAGAATTAGGAGACTTGTTTTATTTGGCAAAGTGCAGTACTAATATACTGTAATTTATGTGCACATTTATGTGTATTTGTAAACACACACACAAAAAATCATTGACATACAGTGCC
>VZTM01030312.1:0-18089 GCA_013400555.1 Jacana jacana | reverse complement strand
TTGACTGCAGATTACATCAGTAATGAGAAAATTTTCTAAAATGCTGCAATTTTAGTCCTGTTATGGAATAGGATAGTGTTTACTTTGCTTTGAAACATCTGTGAATGAAACAGCTAAAATTTCTACTGATCTCTTTTCTGGAATTAATTTTTAAAATGACACTATGGTCACTTTTTTTTGCTTGGACTCCAGAATGTGTTCTGGGAGGTTTTAAGTAATTTATTCTCTGATCTGAATCTATAAAGCTCATACATGCTCAAAAACTTGTGGGAACCAGTGAAAACTGTGGACACCACTATGTTGTTAGAATTTATGAGTACCTAAGATTTTTACTAAGTTATTAAAGACTGGAAAAAATCTTAGAACTACTGCAGAGGAAATAATGTGAGTCTTTAAAAGTTGTCTTTTTTTTTATTGCTTGTGTGTCTGGAACATTACCTTGAAATTCCCTCTGCAGATTCAACTGTGTTGCTATAATGTGTTAACAATAAACACATTTGCAGATGTGCATACATATAATTATAGGAAGTACAAATAAGACCCCTGTGTAAAGCACAGCACAACAGAGAATCAGGGAGGCTTATGATTTAAGTAGTTTAAAAGATTGTTTGTAGCTTATGAAGGAGATTCAGTTTGCTTTAGGAAAGTACATCCAATAATAATGCATGCACTTAGTGCAGAAAGAGATGAAACAAAGCAATTATTCCTCTTTTAGTCAACGCTATTTGTACAATAAGCCACCTAGAATAAGATATTTCACCAAGGTACTTTAAAAATATTTTGTGAGGCAATTGGATTTATATTTTATGTGTGAATCAGTCAGGCCTCTTGTGCGTTATGATTTTTGTTCCCGTTTCATTGCTTTTGCAGCAAACAGGTTTCAGTGCTCTAAAACTTTTGAAGAAAGCTTTATATACCACAACATGAAATTGTTAAAAGAAACTCCCTCATGCTTTGTAAGATTTAACCATTCATGTTGTGACTAAACTGAATTTATTTGTATTCCATTATATGACTTTGGTATAGTGATGTTATCTGCAAAGAAGCACTCCAATGATACGGAAACATCATGTTCTGAAAGAGAAAAAATAGACAAGAGCAAATGCTGGCTCCAGAATCTGCATATTTTTGCATTTGATAAGCCTTCTGAATGAAGCACAGCACACTTTGCAGGCTTGTCATCACATTCACTTTGATTTGTGCTCCTCTTTCCAGAGTACACAAACTACCTCCTTTCCTTTGCACAACTGAGGCATGATACTGATCTGTGCTGCAGGTTCTCTAACTGCTGGACAGTGCAAAGGTACTATACAGGTATTTCATTTCTAGCATGAAAAACCAAGTCATGCAAGGCAGACTGTGTGCATTGAAATTCTGGTCTGCTGATGCCTTGCCAGTTGATGTAGGGATTATTGCATATACTTGACAGTGAACAGTTTGAGAAAATCCATAGGCATACCCATCACTGAGAGGGATTTTGAAGATGATGAAGATCTTTCTTATCTGAAGCACCAGTGATTGTTGAACAGCATGTCTTATTTTTAGTTGATTCCAAGTGTAGGCCCTTTTTGAAGACCAAGTGGAAAGAGACTGACATTCTTAAGGGAAAAAAAAAAAACGAAACAAACTTATGTACTGTATCTCCTATCATTCTTTCTTTGTGTACTGTTTTTGAGTTACTGCAGATTTTTGGTTTGGTTTGTTTTTTTTCATTATGATGCAGTTTAAATATACCTTATCTGCTTGAGAATTTAGAGCTGGGATATGAAAACCCAAATTCAAATGTTTTAACAGTTGCAATAATGGTAGAATTTTGCCATTGCTGCAGTTTGTGACATTCAAGCCCTATTATAAATTTAACTCATTACTGCCTTACCTTCTGCATAAATAAAAACTATTTGATTATTTGATAGAGTCTAGAGTTTTTTCACACTCCCCTAAATTCCATAAAATTAAGGCAACCATTTCTACTGCTTTTTCAGAATTTGCAGGACACTGAAAAATTAGTTATGTAAAAATTTCTTCTTTTAGTTGTGCTAACATTCACAGGTGGCTATGCAGAATAATAAATTAAGGTGCTTTTACAAGCCAGGTTAAAAGAACTGCCTTTTACTCTGCTATTAGACTGAGAAATGGCATTCATATCTTCTACATGCTTGAGTGTAAGTAAGTAAATATTGCATGCTTGATTTTAAGTCAGTCAAATTCATAGTGGAAATATTGCACTTGAATATAAGAGAAGGCAATACTGTGTTGAGAAGAGCTGGAGTAATAGCACTGGAAGTAAATGAGCAAGAAAGGCCTACCTTCTTTTATGTGGGATGGATGATTTTGAGATGAATGTGGTTGTGTGTTTGCTTCTTTTTAATAAGAGCTCAGAGATTTGTTGGAAAAGACCTTGGTTTGAGATCAGCTTTTAAACGAGCTCCAAAATTTGGCAGAGGCAGAAATGTTGCCATGGCAACCCATTATCTAACACTGTATTACTGAACCTCCTGCCAGTTCATCCACAGTTGAATGCTGAAGGCAACCTTAGAGGGTATTATATGTTCTGTCCTGAAACATTTCAGCAGGCCCTTCCAAAAATAGATTATAACTTGAGTATATGAATAGCTATATCGGGGGGGGGAAAATGGCAGGGGGACAGGGCAAAGCTTTTCCTTTATAAAGGTGAAGGAATACACTCTATCTTGATAGTGAGTTTTCATCATCTTGGTTAAACTCCTGGGTGTTTTATAGTGAGTGGAGGCAGTTCATAGGCATTTTAAGTTTGGAGAATGATTACGCATTTTGTTCTAGAATAGCCTTCAAATTTAGGATGTTGTCATCCTCATTTTTGCTGCATTGAGAGCAATGATTTGGTTGAGTATGAGGAAGTGCTGTCCTTAAAGAAGTCCAGTCCTCAGACCAGTTAATGCAGATCTTCAGTTCGGAGTAAAAAGAAGTCTTTAGTTGTCTTCAGAGAAAACAGTGTAATCTACAGCCTGCCTTCCAATTCTTCGTATGGCTAAGACCAACACCGCCTTATTATTGAAATGGAGGGGGATGATTTTTTCAGCACTGAGAAACAATAGCAGAAGTAGTCCCACTGTAGTATAAAACTACCACAGACTTCAGGGTAAGACAGCAATACTGGCCTCAGAAGCCTGTTAGCTGAATTTCTTCTCTCAGCAGGAGATGCAGATTGCCCAGCAGACCAACCTCAGGGCTGTGCCCTTCTCTCATGATGCCAAAGTGGGATGGAAGATGCACTGTGAGTTACGTGTGCCTGAAGGGTTGCATGTTGGCCACCCCTTTACTATTCCTTCTAAGTTACATTTATAAAATTTGGCCAGCTGGTTTCGGTGAAGTATCCTCAGTCCAGACAATTTTTAGCATCTACAGTCCTCAATATCATATGTTTTTTCTTGCTTTTTTTTTGCTTTTTCTTTTTTTTTTTTTTTTTTTTTTTTCACAAATAAGCACAGTGCTGACCACCAAGAAACCCAAAAAGATATAGAATGAATTACGTGACTTGTATGCATGTTCTCAGGTTTCCAAATCTCAAGGACTGTTTTCTGTATTTATGTTTGTTATTGCTCTGGAAATATTTATATTTATTTTGGCATTCCGCTGTAGAGAATTCTGTGCAAAGTGGTTGTTAGCCCAGATACCTTACCGCTCTGCACTCTCTACGATTGTTTCCTAAACTGTTTCTATGTTTTGAAATACTTGTACTGTGCTACACTTGTCAAAATGTGCACTGAAAATAAGCTTCATCTAGAAATGCATGTCAAATAATGCAAAACTGACAGTTTCATTCAAATTAATGATGACTGATACAATTTGCCACAAGCATCAAAGCTTCCAATAACATTTTCTTGCTGGCAGCAAGAAAAAACAAATTTTTTTTTTTAGGTTGGATGAGGGTTTTTGTCTATTTAGTGGTATGAAATATGCAAGGTTTGATTCATATTTACACAATCTTTTGTTATTTAGCTCATGATCTAGTTAAGATTGGCACAGTTTAATAAAATACCACACCTCTCTTGAAATTAAGCCTGTTGTGGCTCATCTGTAATACAAGATTGAAAGAGTTATTCCTTGGGTTACCAGTAAGTTTCTACCTTTTCCTTTAATTGTTTGACTTCCCCACTCTACCTCTAACAAGTTGAAATATTTATTTATGTCTAATGTATATTATATAATTTTTATATATATTAAAATAGTATAAATTTTACCTAACATACTTTTCTATATCTTTATCTATATTTCAATATTTTGAAGTAACTTTGTGGGTGATCTGTGTGCAGAGGAGTAGTTTTGAGAATGCATTTTTCAAACCTAGTACTGGATTACTGCTTAAGGCTGAGAGGGCGCTGTTATGTATTTGATATTGAAGCAGAAGAGATGCCAAAGCTGTGGATTACTGCCAGAATTTCTGTTTGATTCCAGGTGCTATTTACAAGACATTGAAAGAAAATGTTGACTTTTGATGTGAAGTTACAGCAGTAGAATGAAGGATAGGAAATTTCATTGGATTTCAGACTTTTAAAGACTTTTAAACAAATTTCACACCTTTAAAGAGATGAAACATGAATTCCAACTTAATTTTGTTTTTAATTTATTTCTGCTACTTGGAAGCTAAAAACCTTAGTGATGAGCACTCATCAAAATTGGAACATAATTTCTGAGTTATTGAAGAGTAGATGTGTTTATTGTAGTCAGTTTTATATCCTTCATTCTGCAGGAAACACAAAACCTGGGAGGGGTGGAGGGGATCGGGAGGGGCAGAAATTTGTTTTTCTGAAACTGTGTTCTGGAAGATATTGTGAAAATAAATTTTTATATACCTCCATGGTATCATGTTATGCCTTAGCTCTACTGAACCAGTGCTAAGCAGAGGAATTAAGTCATATTTGTCACTGCTGAATTTTGAGCCTGCTAAAAGCTGAAGTAGACTGAAAGCTGCTCTGGATTTGTCAAGCCACTGTGGGGTCCCAGCGGTCTGAGCAACACTGCTTCTATGCTCCGACTTCTATGCTGGAAGCAAGGGGCTCAACAAGCAGCTGATTCAGAGCTGCTTACCTAATATCAAGTGAATTGCCAGCTGTCCCAGTAAGGCTTCTTACACTAAATAAAGCAGACAAAACAGAAGCCAAGGACAGGCGTGTTATAAATTGCATTGCTTAGATCAGTCTTTCTTCGTTTCCCCCCCCTTTTTCAACATTTTTAGAAGTTGACTGTTTACTACACAGTTGAAGTGGCTCACCCACCAACTACAAGCTACCCTACCATCAATGCTGTTTGGACTTGTTAGGAAACTGGATGTATGATCTTCATTGGTTGATTGGGCAGCTGGAGATCTAAGCGATAATCACTAGTAAGGTTTTCTTCTCTTAACCTCTCTTAACAGAGCAGTCTTTTATATTAGTTAGGATAATCATATAGAATAATACATAGAAAAATGAACTTACTGTCCCATGGGAGTCAATGCAAACCTGCCAAATTTCATAATAAATTGAATGCATGTATGGTAAAGTATAATATAAAATGCATCAGCTATTTTATCCTTTAAAATTTGCTGTTTAAGATTCTATAGCACAATAGCTCTCCACCTATAGCCAGTGCTCAGTATGTGCTCTTTTGTCTCGGAGTTTCATAATGGTGCAGCTTGAAAGTAAAGGACTTCTCAATAATGAAAGACCTTTCTGTCTGCATTGGAGATGAGCAAAGAAACTTCCAGATGTCATCTCCTGTGTTAGATGGTGTCCTCCGTGCAATGACTCCACATTTCCATGTAATCATGAAAGCAGTGCTGAGTTCTGGTGTTCTGTGGACCCAGTTTTAGACACATCAAAAGTGATCAGCTGCACAAAGGCCATGTGAAAGATGGCCTGAGAGCTCTGTAATGTGGGGATTGCTATTGCCACTGTCTTTGCGTGCAGTGATGTGGCCCATTCCAAGAGCTGGGGAAGCTTATTGAAAGGCAGTATTTGCTTCTTACTTTGCACTAAGGCTATCTGAGTCTTATTTTTTTTGCTTCAAACTCAGCCTGTTCCTATGCCTCACTGTAGAGGCCCCTGCTCCTCAGCTGTGGAGCCACAAAACTGAATTTTGCTGTTTCACTCCTGAGAAGCTGAGCCAGCTCTGACACAGCAAGGATTTTCAGGTGCAATAGCAGTTTTTGGCGGAGATCAAGGCTTAGAGAAACTTTACTTTTGTGCAGTAAAGCAGATGGAATGTGTCTTGGTACAATATTTCCATTTCATTGTTTGAACAAATTCATGTTTTAAACCAAATGTTCTAGACTATTTCAGTCATTTTTACAATTCTCACATTTGTACAGTACCAATAAGAAAATCTATTACTAAAGACCGGAGGTAATCTGGATTCAATGTAGAATACTGCTGGGCTAGTTTAGGTCTATATTTGTTGCATTCATAATAAATTGTAATATTTATCATTTGATAACTTAGTTTTCCAGATTTTTAATGATGCTAATAATAGTTAAGATGTTTTCCTGTCTTCAAAAATTAAAAACATTTCAATATTTAAAATAACTACACTGTTCATTTTAAGGCATATGTTATCGCATATGTTTGTAGTTCTGTTTTTCTGAAAGTCTAAGATTTTTTTTGCTTATATTGATATTTCATTCTGAACCTGAGGGGAATGAGTATTTATAGTCACTGTTTGAATTCATTTTAGCTCTGATTGTTAAGCCATCTCCTCTGGGACTAAGTGAAGGAATCCCAAGAAGACATAAATAGAAACAAAGGCATAAGAAGAAAGAAAGGAAGGTGGTGCTAACAATAGCACGCCTTTTTTATTTCATTGATTTAGTGCAGAGGAGACTGTGTGTTGTGAATCCTTTATATACTCTGTACTCATTTTAAGTAGTAGAAATATCATTCTTTCCCATAAAAAAATGAATTTTGAGCTATGAAGTTTAGCCAATATAAAACTTAACTACTCCAGCTAAGATACTTATATTGTAATGTTAAAGGATTGAGCATATCTCAAAACCCATGGATCTTCAAAAGCAAACTGAAAGTTTTTCCAAGTTTTTTCCATGCCAACAGAGAACTGATGGGGCCTTTAAGAGATCTTAGATTATTTTTATTTTTTAGAACCTTTCATTTCTGTGACTTGCTAGTAAAATTGCTTCTTGTTATGTGATTGTAAGGTATGGGTTTTTTCTTCCTAAATGAACAATATTTAATAAGATCAAAAAAGAAAAAAAGAAAATATTCCCTAATGGTAAGCTGGTAAACACTGAATGAACTGCTTGGGTTTTATTCCCCTGGTTCCGGTGTTTTGTCAGCTGTTAAATTCTGGTCAGCAGTAGTAAACCATATATTAACCATGTCATATTTGACAGTGATAACGTCTTATGTCCAAATTGCAAGTACTCTTAGTGATTTGCGCAACATATATTTCCACCATATTTTCCAAGTAACCTGACATGGGACCAGTACTCTAAAGTGCTCTATATTTAATTCAGTAGGGAATTTTCCCTTCTCACAACCCCCCAGAATGGAATTAAAATTTAAAGAATATATTTAGCAAAAATATTTTGATGTCAACATGTCACTCAACATTCCTTGCCTGTTAACCATGAAATATTTCTTCCAAAACACGTCGCTAGATAAAACAGAAAATCTAATCGATAGCCTTTAGCATTCAGAAAACAGATTTCAGTTTTCTCTTTGCAAGCCATGTAAAATTAATAAGTACCATTTTCAGCAACTACATTTATATTCTGACAGGAAGAAAAGCTGTAGATTTGCATGGGGAGTCCAAATGCTGCCTGTTCCATCAAAGGAACTCATTACTGAAGTTGATAAAGAGTGGGTATTAATACTAAGCGTGTCCATTTTATATTAAACCTATTATTCTGGCAGAAGAATATTTTCATCTCCAGATCACAGCAGAAGTAATTAAAATTCAAGGCATTACTTATACTTTAATTAAACCAAACCATATTTCATAGGATTGTTTTGGCAGTATGAGGAAAAAGTCTGTCTGCTCAAAAGCTAGTGAGGTGCTTATAACAAATTATAAAATCACTGAAGCCAAGTAGAATCGTTCCAGTCAATTAAGTGTGTCTGTGGAGGAATATATGCAGTATGTAAGCAGAGAGAGAAAATACAGCAGTATTATGAATTTTTTTTTCAGATACGTGCAGCCATTGTTTAAAATCACAAATAAATAAATTTGTTCCTTTTTTTTTTCTCCAAGTTGTCTTAAGAAGTCCATTGGTTTTGGCTGGACTAGTGATTCTATGTTAACATGTTAGACATTAATAACAAATGTGTTGACCTGTTAATTTAGATTTCTCTAAATGACATGGCTCAAAGCACTGCTTCTCTGTATGAGAAGATGTGTTTAAAAGCAGAGAACATGCTAAAACTTATGGCACACAATGCTTTGAAATTTAATGGAAATGTGTATTATTCCTCCTTGTGTTAATTGTTTTCTTTTTCTAACATACAAATGTGGATGTGAACTAGAAGGTTTTTGTGATTAGAATTGAAATCCTAAAAAATACTCTTTTTCTTTTTTTGTTTGTTTAGGACATTTTTCCAGAATGTAAGCAAGTGTTAACCACAAAGCTTTCTTATTACTAAAGGGAAGGTTAGAGAGCAGGCAGGCAGGCAGGCAGGCAAGCAGACACCAATTTTCCTTGGTATACTACCATGACATAGAGGATTGGAACAGGGTGACTATTATGGGCTGCAAATAGGTGACAGATACTGCAGCTTAGTGCTTCCTGGCTTGCTTCCCTTCTCCATGGTTTAAAGGTCTACACTTTAATGAGCAATAGACACAAATATATGAAGTGAGTATTTGGATTCGTAGTCTCTTTGATTATTCTTGGTCTTCATTTTTAAAACAATCTATTAAAATAAACTGAGGAAATACAAGCCTTTTTACTTATATCTGAAGTAGTTGGTATACAATTAATAATGGGCAAAGTGAGCATATACAGATATAGGCTGCTGAGAACTGTTAGCCAAAGTGTAGCATTTAATATCTCCTCCACAGGTTTAATCACTTGTAGACAAGAATTAGGATCTGGTAGATAGCTGACTTCTGCCTTTACTGAAATTAGTAAAATGAATAATTAATACTCATGGGACTAATACAGAGGAATGTCTTTCTCTTGCATAGTAAAGAAATAAGGTGATACTGAAGCAACTGTTAGAATGGAGACACTGTATGAATGTGTGTAAAGTACTGATATATGCCAAGTATTGGCAACACATTGGTCAAGTCAGGCTTACATAATCTGAGTTGGAAGAATGTTAGTATTTAATTTTGGTTATAAGAGTATGTCCCTATTTGAGTTAGCATGGAGCTATTAATGCTATGACCAGCATATTGCTTAGTTAGTTGCCTTTATGATGACAGCAAAGTTACTGAGCTCAGTTTGCTGTAAATGACGTTTAGTCATGTGGATGATGCTTCCCATAAATTAGCTTTTATTGGTAAATGGAATTCTGATACTGCCAAAATTATTTCCCAGCAGATTAGGATGAGTATTCTGAAACTCTATATAATATTATTTTAAGGTGTATTGGCCACTTACACAGCCTAATATCTTATCAGTTTAAATTACATCTGAACTTTAGTCTTTGGTGCATGAGCAGGGTGGTCCAAATTTAATCCATATCAGGGATCCTTCTGTAGTTGCATTTGAATAAATATCGTCAGTAAGTCAGGCTGGGAAAGGATGTGTGACTGCACAGTGTTTGTCAGAGCACTCTAAATACTTCCTGTTTTTAAAATTCCAGGAAAATTCTAATTAACACTTGTGTAAATGTTCATTATAACACTTGCATAATGTATGAAAATGTCAGCAGAGGGATTTGAACAGTGATACTTAATAATATGAAAGATTCTATATTATTTCTTTAGTTTTTCATAATAGTCTCAGTTATTTCCCAAGTTTCTGGTATCGGAAGATACTTAATAAGTAAGTCTTAATCTGTTCAGTGAAACTGAGCTTTTCAAGTGGTAATTGCTCAAAAGATGCATATTGAAATTAAGCTTTGGCCAACTTGGTGAAGCGGGCCTTAAACTGAAGGACTCAGGGACATGAGGTCCACAGTGGTAATGCTCATGCTGTTGCATCCAACGGGGTAATGAGCCAGGCCTACCAGAGCATTGACAAATGTTCCTTAGCTGTCTCCTAAAATGAGAACCAGGTCAGCCACCTCAAGGGTGTATATGGCTGTGGTGGATCCGCTTGCACTCCTCCAGGGAAACCTGCATACTGGATTACCTTTCTGAAATGTCTGTCCACCAGCATGGGGGAATAAGCAGGAAGAGTGAGAGATCTGTGTGTGGTTGCAGTTCTGTAATCTCATTGCAATTAGAGAGATATAGTGGGGTAGCTCGCATGAATGGAATGCTGTCATGGATGGCTATGTACTTTTTAGGAAAGACAGAGCAGTGGGGAGAGTTGATGGATTTGCTGTCTACATGAGAGAAGATCTGGAATGCACTGGGCTCTGCCTAAGGGTGGATGAGAAAGAGTCGAGAGTTTATATGTAAGGATAAAGAGGCAGGCTAATATGGGTGGCACTTAGGAGTGCTTACAGCAGACCAGTGAATCAGGAAGAGGAAGTCGGTGAGGCCTTCTACAGAGAACTGAAAGTTCTGTAACCTCATGGTTACAGGCCATGTAACTGTAACTGTAACCTCATGGTTACAGGCCCTGGTTCTCATGAGGGACTTCAACCATCCTGATATTTGCTGGAAAGGCAGCAGCTGTTAAATGAGATTATTAGATTTTACTTGGATTTGATTATGTCAGTGGAAATGTTGAATATTAGGATTGAAGCTATCAAAATCAGGTTTTCTGTGATATTTTCATGAACTTTCCTTGTTGTTAGTCCATTGGTATGGACTAACATATGATACATTGATCTTCATTTAAAAAAAAAAAAAAATTATTTTGAAAAAGGAATTTATTAGCTGAGAAAGGTCAACATAACATAACATAAATTATTTAATTTGTTATGTTTCAAGTTTTCTGAAGCTATACAGCATGGAAACTGTACAAAGCAGTATTTATTTGAAATTTGTAAGGAACTTCAATTTTAAAAAGTAGGTAGACTACACATAATTTTTCCCTGTTCTTCCTGAAAAATCACCACATAAAAAGAACTCTCCAGTAATAAAATTAGAATTTTTTAAAATGTATTTTGATAGCTATACTTTTCTCCCTCTCTTCCTTTCTGGTGATATATTTGCAGTAACCCCCATACTGTGTATGCAATAAAAGCATCACAACTTCAAGAACACATTCATAGGAGTACCTTTTTAAATAGAACTTATTGTTAGATTTGCATGAAACATTATGGGAAAATTCTCATAAACTATGACATACTACTAGAGTGAAAATCAATATACACAGGCTAATTGAATAGTTAGATTTTAACGGGTTTGAGTAAAGCTTTTTAATCATGAGGAGCAATTACAGAGCTGAACATTTAAGTCTAATATTTTGTGCTTTAGTATACTACTCTTTCTGAAATTCTTTCATATATTTTCATATTCTTTCATTCTGTTGGAGATAGCTGCATGTTTATCCCCCTGTTTTAACAAACATTTTCTTTAATATTCCCTGTGGCACAATGGAAACAGACCTTTTGGATTTATTAAGCTATAGACTAGTTTTTCTGTCACAACCTTTTTAATCCCCTGCAAAATCTGAAGTCTCCCGTAAGTCATATACTGAATACAAAACTTTCAGTGAAAGAAAGCATTGAAGTTTGCTCTTCAAGGCTATGAAATATTGAACTGAGGGTTAAAGGGGAATTCTCAAAAAAGAAATGCAGACAGTGATGTGAGATGCTTAGCCACATGAGAATAGATAAAAGGCTATTTTAGAGCAAAAGCCTTTCCAACATGCCTGCATGTGAGAGTGTATTAGCAAGCCTGCAATGCCTCTTTGGATATGACTCAGAAAGTTCTTTCTATTTAATTAGACAGGAAAATTGTGACACAGTCAAGGTACATGCCTTAGAATAACAAGAGTGCTCAGCAAATTGCATTGAATGGTAGAGCTGTTGCAGAGAGAAAAGCAAAGCATAAACTTGAAATTATTTATTTTATTTTATAAAATAGCTTTTTTTCTTTTCTTTTTATAGCTTATGCATTTTTCACTATTTCTTATATAATATTTCAGTAATTTCCTTCCTTTTGGAACTGGTTGACTCCAGTTACATTGCTTTACAACCGAAGATAAAATTGCCTGTGAAGTTAGCAGAGCCTGTTAAATATGCTGTCAAAACATGAACTGTTTCATACCTTAAAGATCAGTAAGAAAGACAATTTTATACAAGGTAGAATTAAAGTCTTTCAGTGTCACCTTGTTGGACAGCATGGAGATGAATTGGTTATAGCCACTGTTCATTATGATGCATCTGTAGGCTATTCAATTTCAATTTCAATAATAAATGGTGAAAGAAACATCAGAGTCTTAGCAAAACCGGCATGATAAAGAGAAGGTTTTTTCTTCAGGAACATGTTTTAAATTAAAATTAAAGGATTATAAATGGGGTTCATAGTGTTGTAGTAGAATTTGCGTAGATACATGTCAGACATTTTTCTGTGTGATAGAGAATCTTGAGTTTCAGATAGGTTAGAAAATAGCACTTTGCGTAAGAACCTCATGTACTTCAGAGCAAGTATTTGACACGCTGTCTTTTCATTTCTACCAAAGGTTCTCTTCTGAAGTCTGATTGAAAGTAAATTTTTATTTTATGAGAATTTCATGTTAATTCAATTACATATGTAAACGGTATTTCATTTGCATACATAATAGAGTGAGAACTGGCTAAAAGGTACAAAAATTAAATACTGCCTTTAACTAGAAGAAGCAGGTCTTATATTTCAGTAGGAATAATTTTAATTTAATAAAGCTAGCCACCCTGACCATCAGCTTTTTCTTTAAAATTCGGCTATTAGAAACTAACAATGTTCACATGAAAGTCAAAGGACAATCTGAAAATACTGTTGTCCTGGGTTCTTATTTACATATTTCATTTGAGCAAGTATGCTTAAATGCCTCCAAGCCAGAGAATATTAACATGACATGATTTGTAAACGTGTCTCTAGGTTAGTAGTTGCTATAACCAAAGGAAACTTTTTACTGTAATCAAATACTAGCAAAAGCATTAGCACTTAAAACTCTGATAGTTGTACCAGTCTGTATTTGCTGAAGCAGTGATGAGTGCTGACACTTCAAAAATAATCTGATTACAGAGCAGTGATTCCTTGTAGAAGTTTTGACATTTTTAAATGCAATAATATCATTTGGAGTAAAAATGTAAATGGTGTTATTTCTTTAAATTGAATGTCTAAATAGAAATCAACATTTATTGCTTGCTCTGCTGTTGCACACTTTCCTGATACCTGCCTTTGGTCACTGAGAGGAAACCTTAGGTCTCACTCTTAATAACCATTCTCATGTTCTCACAGTGGCAGATCCTGCTATGGAGTTGCTCACTAGTTTGAAGATAGACTTGAATAAGACAAGAACTCTAAAGCAGGCCAGTGTAAGACAAACCAAAAATAGTGTAAGAACGGAAGTAAATGAGAAAGTCTTACATTGCTATCTAATTTCAGACTGAAATTTGTGGAGTGAAAAGAGGAACTCAAGGCAGATTTCACTGTGCAAAGCTACTCATTTAACAACTCCCCAAAAAGTCCACCACATGTTGAAATCTTGTATAAAAAATTAACTTGTAGTTCTGAGATCCTTGGGTGCAAGTCATGTACATTTTATAAATGCATACTTACAAAAAACAATTGGGTCAAGCATGAAGATCTATGCACAAAATGTATAACACATACTAAAGCAACAAATGCGTCATATTTAAGGTTTTTTTTAAAAAAAAGGTAGCAAAGGGAATACCATGTTTTTTTAAGTCCTTGACTTCAGAAGTATTCTTTATAATTCATTTTCTAGTTGCATTAGCATTATTCTTGTCAACAACACCAAATTAAATAGGATAGCAAACAAAATAGCTTGGAGTACAGATGCAAGAATTCCTGATATTTTTCATGACTTTTGGCTGAGTCCAAAGAGTAATGCCGTAAGCACTATTAAAATGTATCAACTGGTAGAAGAGTAATTGGGAATGTACTTTTAGTGGAGAATGTTAAATTCCAGCATTTTTTAATATAGAATGAACAGTATTGAAAATTATTATCATTATGGATGCCAACAAAAGAAAGAAATTTGAAGGACCTGAAAAAATATATGACTTCAAACTCTTCTGTGAGTTTGCCTAAGACAATGAGAGAGGCTTTCGTTGCTTTTCAGGAGTAGAAAGCCGTTAATCCTCCACAGAGCTTAAAGCAAGATAGAAACTTAGAAACAATATTTTTCACAGAATCCCAGAATATCAGGGATTGGAAGGGACCTTGAAAGATCATCCAGTCCAATCCCCCTGCCAGAGCAGGAACACCTAGAGCAGGTCACACAGGAACGCCTCCAGGCAGGTTTGGAATGTCTCCAGAGAAGGAGATTCCACAACCTCCCTGGGCAGCCCCTTCCAGTGTTCTGTCACCCTCATCGTAAAGAAGTTTTTTCTCATATTTGAGTGGAACCTCCTGTGTTCCAGCTTGCACCCATTGCCCCTTCTCCTATCATTTTTACTATGAGAGGAAAAACTGTGAGAGTTTTCTAAGTTAAAATTAGGATTTATTCTGAACTTTATCTGTAGTTTATCTGCTAGTCAGCCTTGGTCAAGCCCCTTAGGGTTACAATATTATTGAACTTCCTGAGGGATTTCCTGCACTGTAGGGTGAACTGCTGTTTAAACAATACATGCTTATTAAAATATATTCCCTACAGAGAGGGAAGAGTGTTGAAGACTAAAAAACTCAACAGCTATTGTTGGAATTTGGAAGCATTCATAGCTATGGATGTAATTAAAATCCTGAATCATAATCAAGCTTTCAGGCCAACTCATGCCATCCATAAAAAACCAAATACCAGTTTATTCCAAAAACATAGTCTTCAGCACATTTTGTTGTTTATCAAAACAAATACTGATGTAAATGCTGTGTTGATTTTGTTAATTATACTTTCACCAATATACCAGACAACATTCTTTCAGAATACTAATTGCTCTATGCAAATCAGAGAAGAGGTTTAGAAATAACTTTGCTGCTGCAAACCATTAATGTGTTCTTTGGTGTAGAGATCCAATTTCAACTGATTTCAGGATGATAATCCTACTTACTATCATCATTACCAGATCCTTCAGAGGGGAAGTAGGTTTGTAGCTCCTGGCTTGTGAGACTCAAATTATCAAATTTTTGTATAGAACTCATTCAAGAAATACTTAAAAGTTTCCAATCATAGACAATTCTCATTCTTGCATTCAGGCTTTTAGCAATCCTATACTCATAGGAGCCATTCAGTCTTGCTTGTCATGCCCTTTCCCATCCAGCATACACCAGTATCTTTTTTTTTTTCCATACCAAGAAGGACGGGTGCCGAAAATACAGACGACTCAACAGTTCTTTTGCTCTCTGAGAAATAGCTTTTATTCAATCACTGTGGCTTTCTGTAGGCATTTATCTACTGGACTTGTGGTCTGGTATTCATTTAGCCCACTCCTAATGGTGAGAGTAGCTCTTGATGGGTCCACTGTAATGACTGTTCCTGGACCAGAGTATTCCTAAACAGCTTTGTTGAAGTTAGACATCAGCTGAAAAAGATCACATTTTCTGTCTTTGAATAGGTTATTTTCTGGGATTACTTTTGGGATATTCCTCACTGAATAATACAAGTTTGCCCTTACTACCATTCCTTCAATCCTGAGAGGGCGAAGAAAACCAGGAGGAAGAATTGCTAATCCTAATAACAGCACTAACAGTATTAATAATCCTAGAACTCCTGAAACCTTCTTTGTTTGAGTCTTTATCTGTCAATGAAGGCCTTTCTTGTTAAGAATCTCTTGAACCGCAAGTTCCTGGAGCAAATTCTGCAGCACTGTCCACCTCCTGGCATGGAAGCTGGATGTCCTCTGAGGTTGAAGCTGACTAAAGCAGAGGACAAAAGTTCTCTAGGGGATGTAATGACTGAATGGTCGTGGGGTTTCAGTTGGTTTTTGTGAAGGTTATTCCGCAGTATTTGTAGTACTGAAATATTTCATAAAGTTACTAATGCTTAAGGACAAAGTTTGTCACTAGCCCAAGATGTTCCAAAAAGAAAAGAGCAGAGGTGGACATTCTGTTTTCAGATAGATAGAACACAGATAAAGTAGGTAAAAAAAGTACATCTCTACCTATTTGTTAGTATTTGCAACAAGAAGGCAAAAGCAAACTGTACTCTTGGTTTCATTCCAGTGACAGTTAAAACCTGTACTGTGCATTTTAATAAAATAACCTACAGAAGGTACATCTTAAGAATTGTACCCTTGTTTATAAATGCAGTTTCTTGCTGATTATGTGATTCTCTAAAACACAAGACACTGTGAGATCAACTTGAAGGTTTTCATAAAACAGATACAAATTATGATCTAGTTGTTAGTTTGTTTANTATATATAATTTTTTTAACTAAATAATTTTTAACTATTACACTTATATTAAAAAAAGAAAAAAAGGCTTTTGTAGCTCTGAAAAGAAAGAAATAGTCTATTCTCACATGTTTTAGGTTAATGATTTCAGGTTCAAAGGTGCAGAATGCTAGATGGATACTAAGTTGTAGATAAGCCATTGCCAGGTGTGTACTTCCCTTCAGCACAGAAATAATGTTTGTTGTATAAGATTTGGTGTAAAGTCTTTCTAATTAAACTTTTGTTTGAAGTGTCTGCATTACCTAGTAATATAATCAGGTAAGAAATAAATCTAACAAGGTGCTGAGAAAAAATTGCAGGAAGTAGAAAATTCTTTAAATCAATATGTCAGGAAGCTGGTGTATCGAATTCTAGAGAGAGTAAGATTGAGCAAAAAGGAGTTTAAAAACCACCAAGGTCTCCTGAAGCATGAGACAGAAACTTCTGTTTGGCTTTTAAAAATATGCCAGGTTGGTGGAGGTACAGAAACTCTGACAGCTTATGGAAAAGCAGGAGTATGTTTTAGGGAAAAATATCTAGAAAAGATACAGTTTTAGGAAAGAAAAAAAAAAAGGATCAGTATGAGGTTTAGTTATTGCTGTATTGATGCTTAACATCCTTTGTCAAGTAAGGACAAGGGGACAGTTGGGTTTTGTTTATATCGTAAACACCAGAACAGCTGAAAGGCTGGATTTATTAGCTCAGCCATGAGCTGTTCACAGAGCTTTGTGTTCAGCATATTGTGTTGTGAGTTCAGCAGAACAGAGCACATTAATTCTGTGTGATGATAATGAACTCTTAGAGGAGGGTACGAAGGAGATGAGGGGAACCATGGGACACATGGTAATGATTTCATAAGCATGCTGCCATTTCCTGGCTCTGCATTACATTTCACAAGGACATTAAAATTGGTTATTTCCAAGCAATGAGTTTTCTAAACTGAACAAATCCATTTAAACATAAGGTAGCTCTTTTGCCATTATAGCATAATAATAATAACAACCCTATTGGTCTCTCTTAAAAGACAGTTGTAAGATTTATAAATCTGTTGTGACTTAACACTTCCCAGAGCATGAGGAGTACCAACAGTCCAATTAAAATGCCAGAGGAGAAATTAACTATAAAGGCAGATGAACCAAGCAGATGAAAGACATATAATTATTATTTCTTATCTAGGAAATAGTGCTTCAAATAAAATATATTTAAAAGAAGCATTACTGAGATGTTTACATGGAGGCGAAATTTATAGATTCCTTGTTTGACTGGCTCTTTATTCCTTATAATTGCAAATAAGGCCTTCAACTGTTCGATTCCACTTGGAAGCTAATTCTCTGTTAGCGATTCAGTAACAGATACCAGCAAAATAATTTTCAGCATCTATTTAAGCAATTCAGGACTTAAATGTCTCTGTCTTCATTAAGATGTTTCCAAACTCTAATTTATGATGAGGAAGTAAATTTCATATAAAATAGATTCTTTCTACTTCTGTCTTTTGTTGAATAAGGAAATATTTTTATGTA
>VZTM01030311.1:0-12852 GCA_013400555.1 Jacana jacana | reverse complement strand
TTTTTTTTTTTTTTTTTTTTTTTTTTCTCCAGTATTGAAGGTCTCAAGCACCAGGAACTTTGAATATTTTCAAAGCTAAATTCTGTGTACTTACTAGTAAACCTCATACTTAGTGAAAATGCTGCAACCATAGCTCAATCAAAGTGTTAGTAACTGAGGATTTTGCACAGTAGTTTCCTGTAAATTCCTTCTTCAGGCATTATTTTGTATTATGCCAACAAGAGTAAACATTCCTCCAAAAATTTTAAATTTAAAGGAAAAAATCATTTCCATGTTATGAAGACACACAGTAAGAGGCATGTAACAATGCTGAAGAAGAGGATATATAACTATCTAGTGCTGCCTCCTTTAAAATAACTCTCACAGGACAGTTTTTATCAAATCTTCTTTGAAAAACTACTAAAGAATGACATAAAATTTTCTAATTACTGAAAGAATATCTATAGCAACAGTTAGTCATGTGTCTTGTATCTACAGAACAATTATCTGATGATCAGTTTAGCAGAGAAGGAAATGTGCTTTAAGTGTTTCCTTTAAAGAATGAAAAAGATGAGAGTTTTAACTCTTCAGAGGAGATGAAATGGGCTGAAACATATAGATTGGCTGCATAGCAGGAAAGTTATCTCGACCTCCTAGAATTCACGATACATGAAAGATGTATGACACAGGTCCCTACAAAAGTAGTAATAAAAAGTTTACACACACGTTTCTTCCTAACAATATTTATACTTGGAATTTGATTTGTCTAACTAATTTGTAAAAGTTAGTTCAGTTACTTGCAGTCCTCCATGGTTAATGGTTAATGGAAGGAGATAAGGATCCATTCCATCTCTCTTTGACGTTTCATGGCTTTTCTTTAACCACGTAGATTTAAACTGAAAATCAGTGTCTGTTTTTTACGTTGAACTAATGCTGAGCTTTTAGCTTAGATACCAAATTTCCTGAAGACAGATATCTGAATGAAAGGAGCACACACTGTAAACCAGTTTTTGTCATTTACACTGTTTTTCAACTGATTTTGGAATGTGATTTAAGACATTGGTTTGATCAAACTAAAATTATTTATTGTCTATACAACCTAAATACTCTGCAAATTATTACCAGTTGGTAATTCTGTTTGTGTAAAAGTATGTGCCTTTAATGCAATTTCAGGATTTCATTAGGCAGGATCTTTGAATTCCGAAAAACAGGTGATTGCTTATGTGGCTGTCTATAATCCTACTGCATAAAAACGGTAAAAAATTGAGAATTTTTCAGAAGTCCTAAAAGAGTAAAATCTTCAGAACTCCTAAGTGAGTTACAATCTAATTTACATTTTTAGAAATCCTTGAAGAAACTGGGCTCACACATGTAATTATGCCATTGCAAATTGGAAAATAATCATGTGTCATATGAGCTTGGATGTTCTCTTCCTTTGTGGTTTTCATTAACATACTAATTTTGGACCTCCAGTGGGCTGAGATTTTTACTAACAGAAGAAAAGTGAATACGATGGGATTTTTGAGCCCTAAGTCTTATTGCAAGACTCTCCTCATCATTTATGTCATATTTGATAGAAGGATTCAGACTCTGAAGTTTATTAGTAACTGTTGAAAATGTTGCCTATTGGGTTTTGGTTTTTTGGAGGCTTTGTTGGGCGTTTTTTGTTTGATTGTCTTCTCTTTCTTTGACTGTGTGCTACGCCTTTTGTTCATCTATTCTCTATCCTGACTTGTTTTCATTCAGATAAACTGAGATCTAAAAGATGCTATTTTTCATCATATATATGCTCTTCCTTATTTTAGTCTTTTCCCTTATTCTCAAGTATATAACAGTAAGATTTCTTTCACATGCTCATGTATTAGCACACACAAACCACAGTACAAGTTTACAAATGGACTAAAGTACCTGCCAGTCAGACAAAATAATTAAAGCAAGCCATTTCCAGCACTTTTTGTTATCTATTTTTGTTTTCTGTTTATTACCTATCTATTTGTTTATAGTGTTAAACTGACAGCAGTGATTTAAAGCTACAAATATACATTTATTGTAATGATCAATAGCAATTATTTTATTTCTTCTTCCTTTTTAAAACTTTTTTTTCATTGTAACTTTACAACTCATCTTTCCTGGCCTTTTGTTCCCCAAAAGAGCTCCCAGCTGCTGTGTCTAACCAGCAAGACATGACTGTGGAGTGCATCATATAAATTCAAGATCAGGTAGGAAAGCCTCAATTTTTTATTCACCCCAGTTTTCATCTCTTTTAGAATATGTTTGTATCAAATCCCTGTATATAGACCTGTTTTTTGATCAGTTTTGCCATTATTACTCAAAGTATGATGATCTGTTTTCTCTACTGAATGACAGCGAACTATTCAAGAACACAGTACAAGCAAATTTCTGCTGCAGACCAAACAGAAGCAAATCAATTAAGAAAGAAAATAGGGAAAAACGTCGGCAGGGAAGTCTAACAGTTATACTAATTTTCTCTAATTGAGCATGTTGTTTATTCAGAATCCTTGTGCGCACATTCATTCTAGACTTCTAAACCTCTTATTCTAACTCTGTACTTCAGAATTACTTACTGAGCAGAATTACTTTTCCTTCTTCTAATTTCCCCAGAAAAAGACTCTTTGTGCCAGAGACTGTTTTATTGCTTTCACAAGAAATCTGCTGCTATGCTAGTTTGAAGATGGTGCTCTCTTTCATGGGGAAAAAACAGAGAGCTAAGAAAACCCCTAAGTGAATTCAGAGTAAATGATACGGCTGAAGAGATTGTGTTATAAGACCTAGCAGGCACATGAATCATTTAGATTAGATACGAGTGGAATTACATAACCGCCTTCAGTAAATTTTCACTTTTTTCTTCTAAACTACTAAGCTTTTCCTTCCAAATGTTGTGATTGGCTACGAAGTCTTTCACTTTCCCACTCACCTAAATATTCCCCATTCTGGCAACAAATGGAGTGAGCTCTTAAGGGGCATGTAATTATGTCTGTAGGGAAGGGGACATGAATATAGTGCTTGATTTGCTGCAGTTGCTCATTTAATTTAGAATTAAACAGGACTTAATCAGCAAAGCATTGGGCAGAACTGACATCTGCATTGAAGACTTCCTTTTTGTGTCTTTCAGCAGCCTAATCCGTGTAGCAAATGGAAAAAGTTAATTGAATGTTTGTTAAAACATTCTAGTCAAAACTATAAAATTGTTCAATGTCTTTCTAGTTTTACCAAAAACAGACCTGAAGTAATTTATCTGCTCATGAAATTCCTTTGAAAACATAATTTGACTTAGTTTCTTCAAAATCACATAGGAATTTTTTGTTTCAGAGAGTGATTGTGCAAGACCAGGTAGACTCAACCTTCCGGGACAGGCCAGGCTGACCAATGTACTTCTAACATACTATTGCTTCCAGTATATACGAATGTCCTGGAGACTGCAGAAGAGAGGCAAATTGTCTTGGAGCCGGTCCATATTCCCATCTCCATCACTCTTTAAGAGCAATATGGAGCAAGCACAGCAATGCCTATTCCTCATCTATTTGTTATCATTCCCTGACTTCCATGTACAACATTGTGCTCGTTCACTCTCATTTTCCTCCTGGACAAATTGAATTGCTTTCTCCTTCAATGTAGATGTTATTAACATCACTTACAATAGTGGGCAGCACATGAAATGGGTGAAACCATTTGATCAATGACATTTTCAGTATTAATATTTCTTGACAATATTTTATTTGTTCCTGATTTCAACAGTTTTATTTTAATTTTAAATATATATGTATAGCCATTAAGCCAAAAAGGATTTTTGGGAGTAGATAGGGGATTTTTTTTAAACCATGCACAAAAATATTGTCATTTTGCTCATTTCAAACTCTAAAGCAGCTAAATATGTATTCAAGAAAGTTGCTCAGGTGGATCTGGATGGAGGAGGCTTGGATTCATATAGATGGCAGCGGGTCTACAAGTATGGCAGGCACCATTCCTCATTGTTGTTGCTCTTCCTGTGATGTGTCTGAAATGATTTTTCTCTCTAGATTTTAGATTTTCACTCTATCCAGGAATGAAGTAAGAAGCATAGAGTGTGTGTGTGTGTATGTGTGTGCTGAGGGTTGTGGTGAATGCAGCATACACATGTGTTCCCATAAAACAAAACTAATTCTAAATATAGACATATCGGCCTTGACAGTGTCTTTTTCAAGATGTTATATTTCACTTTGTATCCATTCTATTAAACACTTTCTTCCCGTAAGTATTATATTTATTATGTGTCCCTGAGAGTAACTCAGGCACATTTCTTGGTCACTCAGAAATTCAAAAATATTGATCTCATATAAAAACTCTCCTGAGGCACTTACATGAAACTGTCTTCTAAAGGAGGAGATAAATAATGTAGTACATAGTGGCTGGCACGTGCTTTGTTGGCTTCAATCCACACATGCTATTTAGGAGGGGTGTGAACACCTTCCAAAGCAGATGATCTTCCGGAGGAATTATTGGACAACAAATTCTCAAGCAGACCTGTTGAAAAAGTAATTTGCTTTGGCTTGCAGCATCTGTACAAAGGTTATATTCAGTTTTCATTCCTGTAACATTTGCACCCAGCTTTGACTTTTCCATTAGAATCTCCCAATTTGATCAAATTCAGCCAAACTACAGGTTAACTTGGTTTGTCTTTGAATTTAATTACTCTGCTTCTGATGTGTTATATATTGAATGTATAAAGCAATGCTCGTTGTTAAAAAATAATATAAACTAAATTAATGTTTTCCTTAGAAATGACAGATTACTCCTCCAACATCCCTTCCAGTGAATTTACAATCAAATTTCATGGTTTTGCTACAAAAGCCAGAGCCACACTAGAAATCTTTTAGGGGTTCCACTGTAAACAAGTGTGTCTTGCCATGGTTTTCCAGAGAAACAGACTCCACTTTGAAAATATATCTGACACCATCAGTATTCTTCCTTTTGAAACACATGGCCTCCATTAGGAAACAGAACTTTCAAAATCTGAGGTACCCAACGAGACTGAACATGACATCCCAATAGCTGGTTTTTGTAACCTGGTAACATATATTTTATTACAACAAATTAAGATTTTTAAGGCTTCATGTAAATTATTGTTCTGCATTAAGTAGCTAGTCCATTTTCTATGCCTTGTCCACTTAAACAGGATGATTCTTTTTTATAATTTCTTTCTGGCAGGCAAATCTCTGGCACAATGATGTTGTTTCTGTTATTTTTTCCACAGAGAATTAACAGTGCTGGGACCGGTCCTGTTCAATATATTCATCAATGACTTGGATGAGGGAATAGAGTGTACTATCAGCAAGTTTGCTGATGACACCAAACTGGGAAGAGTGGCTGACATGCCAGAAGGTTGTGCTGCCATTCAGTGGAACTTGGACAGGTTAGAGAGTCGGGCAGGGAGAAATTTAATGAAATATAACAAGGACAAGTGTAGAGTCTGGCATCTGGGCAAGAACAACCCCAGGTACCAGTATAGGTTGGGAAATGACCTGTTGGAGAGCAGCGTAGGGGAAAGGGACCTGGGGATCCTGGTGGGCAGCAGGATGACCATGAGCCAGCCCTGTGCCCTCCTGGCCAAGAAGGCCAATGGCATCTTGGGGTGTATTAGAAGGGGAGTGGTTAGTAGGTCGCGAGAGGTTCTCCTCCCCCTCTACTCTACCCTGGTGAGACCCCATCTGGAATATTGTGTCCAGTTCTGGGCCCCTCAGTTCAAGAGGGACAGGGAACTGCTTGAGAGAGTCCAGGGCAGGGCTATCAAGATGATTAAGGGAGTGGAGCATCTCCCATAGGAAGAAAGGCTGAGGGAGTTGGGTCTCTTTAGCTTGGAGAAGAGGAGACTGAGGGGTTTATAAATATGTAAAGGGTGAGTGTCAGGAGGATGGAGCCAGGCTCTTCTCAGTAATATCCAATGATAGGACAAGGGGTAATGGATGCAAGCTGGAACATAGCACATTCCAGTTAAATATGAGGAAAACTCTCTTCACAGTGAGAGTGACTGAACACTGGAAGGGGCTGCCCAGGGAGGTTGTGGAGTCTCCTTCTCTGGAGACTTTCAAAACTCGCCTGGATGCGTTCCGGAGTGATCTGACCTAGGTGTTCCTGCTCCATCAGGGGGATTGGACTAGATGATCTTTCAAGGTCCCTTTCAATCCCTGATATACTGTGATTCTGTGATCATTAAAAAATAATAATAAAAAAATGCTATGCTTAGCATATATATAATATCTCAAGGAGTAACAATAAGAATAGCAATAATGCATTGCAAAATCACCTCATTCTACCTGTAGATGACTAAACCAAATAGGCTGTTGTTTAGGTTCAATGACTCATTGAACAGTATTGGAGAATGATGGATACTCTCTATATGAGATTTTTGACAGAGACACCTGATGAGATGTTTATATTGTACTTATACTGGTGGGAACGAAGTAGAGGCTTCATCTGATCCAAATTCAGGCTTCCAAAAGTTAGATCTCAAAGTCTAAGTTAATCACATTATATTCCCTTTCTGAATGAGAATGGATGAAAATAATTATGTCTTCTCACCTATCTAAGGGTCCTTTGGGAGGTGATAGACTATCTATAAACCATACATATTTTTTTCAGTGCCTATAAAAGTAAATTAGCTTAAAAATAAATATTTAATTTTAAAACTCTTATTAAACCAGATAGATGCTTTGTTAAATATGCTTTCCACAATGAAAAACAAAAAAAGTCTAAATTCTTCCCTAAGGGCTTTAATAAATATACATAATATGTCTGTGGATTTACGCAATGGGTTAAACCATAGCATAAAAGATAGATATCCTTTTGATATTTTAATGGCTGTTGTTAAAAGATCTTGTTCTACACCATAACACTGCAGCATTTATTTAGATCAGATAAATTATTACTTGTAAATTCAATTTGCTTTTATAAATTGATAATGCTTGCATGTTTTGAGTAAAGTTTAATTAGTAAAGTAAAATTGCTGAAAAAATAATTCAGAACTGTTAATTTATTTGACACATTTTGCCTTTTCTTTTGTTTGAACATTATTCCATCACAGATGATAATATAGAGCACATATCTTACATGAATATTATTGAAATACAGATAAGCCTAGCAGCAGTTTTTCAAAGCCTTTCATATTTAAAATTCATTATATATTGGTTAATATTGATAATTTTGATTGCACCTTTGGGTTACCTGCTACAGTTCCTGACATTTTCTTTAGGACATTCATTGCAAAAAGCACTACTTTTGCTGTTACTAAATTATAACGTGAAATGTTACAGGATCAAGATGAGTAATATACTTTGCTTTTGCTGCTTCAGTCTAAACTGAGTGGTGACAGTCATTTTAATGTGACAGTATACAGGGCAACATAGAAAAATTCTTTTTTTAAAAGTCTATTTCAGATTGCTATAAAGTAGTTGTGATTAACTGTCTGCTTTATGTAATATTGTTTTAAATCACTTTATCTCAGTCTTTTCACCCCATACCAATAATACATTTCTTTAGGAAATGTCACTAGTGAATTGACCATTAGACTGTTTATAGAATTAAGGGTTTGAGAATTATCAAAACCTGACAATTTTGTCTCCATGAATTACTGCCGTTTCCATACAGTTTCAATCACACCTTCCTAAACAAAATCTTTTCTGTAATGTCTTAACCAAACTCTACTCATATTCCTTTTTGTTGTAATTTTGTTGTAATTTAATAAACATGTTAAATGTTCTAAACCTTACTGCTCCAAACCTCAGATTAACACTAATTTGTTTTACTTTGTGGTAAACCACATCAGGATGACTGACCCAAAAGAATAACAGCTATTATGTATTTGCTGTTTAGTTTTCAGTTGGGTCTCCTCCTTGAACAATTCACTTGATAGCCACTGAAATGCTTGTTGCAGTACAAGGAAGCAGGAAAAGCAGAAAGGGGAACGAACAAGTGTCAGTGAAAGCTGAAATAGACTCTTTTTCTTCGTTAACAGCATCATTTTATGCCAGTGTCATTTAATACTTTAATTGTTCACTGGACCTCAGTGAGAAATGCCAGTACTGTTATTCAGGAGCTGTTGTCTACTGGCAGGTTCATATGACATTAAAAGTTGAAATTAAGCCATAGATTTGGCTTAGTATATAGGACAGGATACCGTGCTAGGATTCATGTCAATCAGCTTTTGATATCTACCATATACCAAGTGTGATCCTTGTGAGCTAAAGATACTCAAATTAAGATGTCTAAATGTAAACATTCACACATAGGCTGGGTGATTGAGCTTACACTGACAGCAGTGCAGTAGCATGACTCAGATTTTTTGCCTATTTGTAAGACATCTGAAATGTTACTTGAAATGTTCTAAAATACTCTGCTGCCACTCCAGGAGGGTACATGGATTTTGTGTCCGTAGCTTCCAGGCCTGGCAGGATGCCTCAGATACTGCATGGAGTTTAGAAGCTTCATTTATGTGACAGGTGTAAGTTATTTTAGTGTTGGTGTCAACCTCATTCATGATTTCTATACTTAGGAAAGACTGTTTCTGTGTCTAGTAAATGGATTTCCCTTACAGTATGTCTCCTCTCTTGTAAGGAGAGGCAATCTGGATTTGTAAGGCAAAGTCCAATACGGGTCAAATGAACTGTGTTCTCCACTGATTGCAAAGGAATTCTAGACAACTATCTTGGAAATCAAAGTTGGGTTAGACAAATATGATACAATATGTCCCTTCATGTAATGTGTGCTTGACATGATTTGGAGCACAGAAAATAACACATTCTTCGTAGCGTGCTGTA
Organism: Jacana jacana; assembly: GCA_013400555.1. Lineage (NCBI taxonomy): Eukaryota > Metazoa > Chordata > Aves > Charadriiformes > Jacanidae > Jacana > Jacana jacana. The sequence continues at coordinate 4,063 of VZTM01030311.1, read as the reverse complement.
GCATTGTTTTTTACACTTTAAAAGGTTGTTTCAAAACTCTCTACAACCAGATCATTCATAGAGAAACAGGTGACTAGCTTCAGGCATGCAAATTTAAACAATAGACTTGATATGACAAAGAATAGCCACAGTATCAGTCTCTAAATGGTATGACTACACAGCCACTGAAAATCAGAACAGAATAAGTCATCCTGTAATTATTAATGAGTTTAGCCTCCACATGAAAAGTTTACTAGCTTTTTGTTGGGATTATGACTATCCTGTTTGAAGATTATGTTTGGGAAATAATAACACCATCCCTTCCTGCACCTGTTGGCCTAGGAGGAAGAGATCAGCACCTAGAAATGTAGACACAAAGTCTGTCACATCTTCAGATGTGGTAACTTGCATATGCAAAGGATTGGGGTTGTTGGTCGACTGTTGGCGGAATATGAGCCAGCATTGTGCCCAGGCTTGCCAAGGCCAACAGCATCCTGGCCTGTATCAGGAACAGTATGGTGAGTAAGACTCAGTAGGTGATTGTCCTGAAAACATTATTAAGCATTGGTATGGGCTGCCCAGGTAGATGGTTGAGGCACCACCCCTGGAGGTATTTAAAAGACAGGTTGACATAGTGCTTATGGTTAGGGTTTAGTGATGGGGTTTTTTTATGAGGGTTAGGTTGGTGGTCGGACTAGAGGTCGGACTTAAAGGTCCCTTCCAACTTAGACAATGCTTTAATTCCATGATTTTATGTTTCTACGATTTTACAGGTGGAAACGAAGCCATAAAGCAATTTGTGGTGTCTCTGTGACTACCAGTGTTCCTAGGGGAAATATTCAGTCTTTAATGAGGCATTTAGTTGCCAGTGGACCAAGTGACAGTCTAGTCTATAAAACATTTTAACAACAATAACAAATTATAATCTATAATTATTTTTAAGTTTCTGCCTGATTTTAATTTAAAGCAATTTTAAATTGGTTTCTGTTGATATTTCAAGCCAATTATTTGTTTATACAATGGTTTAATTGCAGTATTTTTGAGACAGCTGAAAGGAATCCAAGCATAATAGTTCAAGTCATCGTTTTGTTTAAAATAACCCTGGCATCAGGAGGTTGGGCAGGTCTTAAAACCCTACTGTTCAGATTCCTGTGAAATTAGAAAGGGTGAGTATCTTATGTGAAACTAAAAATGTTATGCAGGCTGGTAGGAGATAAAGTTTATCTAATTTCACATTAAAACACCAATTAATGTTTAGTCAACTTCCTTAAATGTCAGAGAGCAAGGCATGATTTATGTGGTGTACTTCAACACCTAAACTTCAGACAGGTAAAATTAAGATAAATTCAGGATACCTTATGGAAATAATTTCTGACTATAAAATGTAGAACTACTAAATAGTGTAAGTACAATAGTTGCCTTAGTCTGATCTATCATGCAATATTCTTCTAATATATGCAATTCTGTGTTCCATAATAAAATTATTGAAGTAGAAAGTACTATAAATGTGACAAATGACTTCAAAATGCTTGAAAAGTTATGAGGACTCGAAGCATTAAAAGATGTAATAAAAAAACAAAGTAAAAATATTCAATAAAACACTTAAGATATACAATTTAATCATGTGAATAACAGACTGTTTCACTGGTGTACTTGAGATATTTTTAAATAAAGCATGAATTGTTCCATTGTAAAAGTGTATATTACACTCCCTCCAACAATCTGTGTGATCACTTACTACTGAACCACTTTTATAATATTGCAAAGAATGTTACTAACATTCTCTTACTCTTTCATTTCCTTGTTTGCAAATTATAATGGAGAATGCAGAATAATAACACTTATTTAGAGGAAAGATTTAATCAGCACAAATAATTCCTATAAATGTTTCCAAAGTTTATTTTGTAAGATTTTTTTTACTTCTTCATCTGAAAAATAATTGCCTAAATGCTTTATAATTTCTTTCAACAACTGTTATAATTTTATAACTGATGATATATGCTGCATAAAACCAATTTAATATAAGATAATGGCAGACACATTACAATGAATTTAATCCTGCAGGGAGTACCGATATTTTGACATTTTTCCTCAACCTCTGTCTTGACAGAGAAATAATAGAAAAAAATGGAATGTGTGAAATGTTCCCGGAACTGAAGAGCTGAAGGAAGAGCAATAGAGAACATGGATTAAGAAATTGTAAAGCACTGAAATTTTAATCAGTCAAACAATAAAGTCATAACTTTGTAGAGTCTCTTTTGGAAACTATAGTTCAAATGCCATTTGCAGTCACTGTTTCCTGAGAACATTGTGGCTGCAATATCTGTGCTGAACACAACATTTTAGTCAGAGAAAGGTAGGTTTGCATGATCAGAATTTTAGACTTTTCTTGGGCTGCAGTGGCTATAGAGTGTGATGATACTGTTGTGAAGGAGTTAAGATCAAACTCGGGAAAAGGTTAATATGAGTAATTTGAGCATGTATGAATCAAAATGAAATATTATGTCTATGGTATTCCATTAAGCAAGTTAGTTTACACAAACCATATATTTAGTTGAAATTACTATTTTGATTTTGATTGGAAATTACTGGTCAGTGCCAACTTCAGAGTGAGTTAGCAGGATTATTATTGTACTATTGATATTCATTATTTTTAAAAGCCATCTTTTATACATCTAGTCACATTGAACAGCATCTTTTTTCCATAAACACTCTCATAAGTGCTTACACAGGAATCTTACTGACTGTCAGAGAGTTGTAAGAGTTGGGAATTCAGTGTCTAAATTACTACGATAAAGTCTGTGATGTACCAGTGAGTGACTATCTCTGTATCTATTTCCATGTGCTGTTTTAACTCTCTGATGTCTTCAATGTATCTTTTTTATTGACTTGAACAACATTAATTCCAGGAGACAGTCTTGTTCATCATTTTTGCCTCTTAGTGGCTAAATTTACCTAATCAGATACAGGTGTCTTCATCTAAGCTCACAATTAAGACATCATATAAAGATGGAGTGGATCAGGGATTTCTTAGTCATATCTTAGGAGGAGTTGTTTCTCTCCTCCTATACAGTCTGGTGTGATAGTTCTACTGATCAGGTGCCACTATTTAGAAGCAAAAATTCATAGATTCACTTTACATGTGCATGTGCTGATGTTTAGATTGGTACTTATATTTTAAATCTCTCTCTTCTGAAATGTAAAAAAAAAATGATTAAAAAAAAATAATGCTTGAGACTGCTAGATGTCTAAAGATTATCTGCAAAACTGGTGCAGTTAGGTCCTCACAGATCACCCACAAACTGTGACCCTATGCGATAATACAAGAAATAATAAAATAACTTGTCCTTATCTCCTTGGCTGCCAAATTCAGTTCACAAGCAAAATGTGATTTTTTTTTCCAACACTGTCTACAGCATTCTTTGTAGTCAAACACTGACTATGTGTTTTACAGCAGATGCTAGAAATATTTCTACCAATTCTATGGATAATGTGATAAAGTGTGTTCAATGCCAATGCTTATCACCCCTCAACAGTCAAACAGGCTTATTTATCTGGTGATGACCTGAACTTCCTGACTTATTGCCTTTAACTCAGTACACACATGATTTTGAAGAAAATTTTGTTCTGCTGGTAGCCTTCGGGTTCTCTATGGAAATCCCTGGTGCTTTTTGATTTGACATAAAAAAGAGAAACCCTGTAATTGTGGAATTGCCTACCTAAAACCCAGTAAATTAGTTTTACATTCTCATAATTTCCTTCCATCTTCACATACGTCTTCATTTTATAAGAAAACCTGCAAAAAGCTATTGATTTGTTAAAATTTTCCAGCACCACAGTTTAGTAATTTTTAATCTGTTAATATTGTAGATACTGCAGGATGTAGATAATTGTTAGTTGCTATATGTGGTTATTACTGTTAATTCTAAGCAATTATTTTGATTGTTGAAATACTTTACTGTGTTGTGCGTTCTACATAAATGGTAACACTTTTCAAACACAATACTGGCTTTGTTAATTTTATTTACAGCTCTCTGCCAATTTTCTCAGGTTGCCATAGTGAGTGCCTCAGAATGTCTTGATG
>VZTM01030310.1:3683-21491 GCA_013400555.1 Jacana jacana | reverse complement strand
TTATGTGTAAATACTGGGGTATATAGAGAGAGAATATTTCGTATAAGGTATGGATTGTGATGTATTTCTCTGTAGGGGGAACAAGAATTATTNAGGGGGAACAAGAATTGTTTAGGTGAAGGCTTAAATATGTGATTGCTTAAGAGAATCATCAGCTTATGGGTTGATGGCTCTGCTTTCTTCCTACTTTTGGAATTGATCATCGGTAATTCCACTGCACTGTTTTTGAAGACTTAGGTGTGCTCACTGGGGTGCCCTGTTAGGTGTGAATGTTTACAGCAACAGGACTGTGGGCTTTGGCAAAAGTGCCAGAGATTGCAGTTTGCTTCTTGCTTGGGGTAAAACTGGATTTTAAGGCAAGAAGCCCTGCTAAGTCAAAGGATGATGACAATAAGGTAGTACAATGATACTGTAGTGAGATGTTGTTTGGCAAGCCAAATAGAGTTTTGTAATGTTTGTTGGAGTCATAGATGTCAAAAAGCTACAAATAGCCTCTACTGAACTAATTGTTAAACAATTTGCCTTATTTTGGAGGTAATTGATTAAGAAATGCCTGTAGATGAGCTGTATGAGTGGTGCTAAGGACTGCATGGGTACAGTATATTTGTGATGCCGTGAGGAGCATCGCTCAGTTCGTAGTCGCTGCATGAGTGGAGAAGGTAGATGGGGCAAATGAAGGAGCAGGTGAGGTTTCTTGAACCTGCAGTTGATCAGTTTGCTTTCCTAAGCAAAATGTGATCTTGGTTGTTTTTTGACTGCATTCCTGTTAAAACCTGACAGGATTTTTGTGTTTTGTTTTGCTAGAGTTCTCATATCTCTGAAAAAGCGTTCAGGGAGGCTTAATGTGCAGTTGTGACAACTAATATATGGTTCTGGCCCCTATCCCAAATTGTGAGATGTGAAATCCACATTGAGTGGTTTGGAAATGAGTCTATTAACTTTTTGGAGAAGTATTTTTATAGGGCAGCAGTCTATACCATGATGGCTAATAGCAGAAGGACGGCAAATAGAAGATAACACTTGGCTCAAAGCTGGTTAAGCTACTCTCTTCTTCCTGCTGCTTTTGGAAAGCTTGTGCCATTTTTTTTCGCTTTTCCCCTGACAGATCTGGGAAATACTGCAGCTGAATTGGATTGGATCATTAGGGTCATGTCAAGAAATCCATACAGCAGCTGAATTTGGGGTCTTAGTTCCTAGTGCTGGGCACATAGAGCATTGATTCTTATTTAAGGAACCTAACTACATATTATTTTTGTTTAGATTTAGAGGAGAACTTTTGCATTTAGAGAAGAGGTGACTTAACAAGCTCTGACAAAACTTGTATGTTCCTCACTGGCTTTGGGTAAAAAAAAAAACAGGTAGTTGGTTTTAAAGATGGTGATAGAACCCAGTTCAAATGTTTAATTCTTCTCTTGTTGCTGAAATCCACAAGCTATTTCTGCCTTGAACACAGTAGGTATAGCCAAGGGTTCTGTTTGTATCCTGTTAAGTTGCTCTTCCTCTAAGAGATTAAATGTATGCGGGCTGTCATTGTAGAAAACACATGCTTGACATGAAGGAGAATGATGAAAATACTAGAGAGTCCTTTAAAACTCAGTATTTGCTCTAGAAGGTCCTGGGCCAAAATCTAAATTATGATTTACCCTCACATTAAGGTACTTTAAAAAAAATATGTTCTTGTCTTCTCTGCTACTGAACAGATTGATAGAGATTTTGGGTTAAGATTTAGGTCTCCCTCCCCCAACCCAATAGTTATCTTATAAACTTGTAGAAGACTAAGCACCAGGCTGGCAGATGTGACATACTCCTTTTCTTCAGCTTGACTAGTACTTCTCTAGGAGTGGACAGTCCAGGTGTTATCCAATCTGTAAATTCTCACTTGGGGAATGGGAAGGATTTTAAGCAGTATTGAGATATTTAAGGGAAAAACCCTGAAGACATGTAAGATGAAAGCAGATTTCAGCTAGGAAACCCTGACCAGTTTCATTCATAGTATTAATGCCTTGAAGTTAATGCTAGTTACTGATCTCTTGAGGAGGTTGGACATGAAGAAGCTGTTGAAAAAGCAAAAATTAGTAGTAGCACTAAGACTGATTTTATATGCAGTTGTACCTCGGACTGACATCTCTAACTGAAGGGGTGGTATAATACAGTTTTCACAGAATTGTAGAATGAATTGTGTTGGAAGGGACCTTTGAAAGTGATCTAACCCAGCTCCCCCTGCACTGAGCAGGGACATATTCATCTGGCTCAGGTTGCTCAGATCTCTGTTTAACCTGATTTTGAATGTTTCCAGGGATGGGGCATCTACCACCTTTCTGGGCAACCTGTTCCAATATTTCACCACCCTCATCATAAAATAAATTCCCATGTCTAGTTTGAATTTAACTTTACCTTTTAGTTTTAAACCATTAGCTCTTGTCCTATTGCTACAGGCCCTACCAGAACATTTGTCCCCATCTTTCCTAAGGGCCTCCTTTAAGTATTGAAAGGCTGCAGTAAGGTCTCCCCAGAGCCGTTTCTTCTCCAGGCTGAACAACCCCAACTCTCTCAGTCTGTTCTCGGAGGGATGGGATGTCTTTCCTGTGATCATTTTTGTGGCCTTCCTCTGGACCTGTTCCAACAAGTCTCTGTCCTTTCCTGTGCTGAGGAACCTGTATTGATACTAGGGGTTTGCCCTGACCCAGGTGCCACTTGGCCTTGTTGAACCCTGTGAGGTTCACATGGGCCCAATTCTTGAACTTGCTCAGGTCCCTCTGAATAGCATCCTGTCTCTCAGGTGTGTCAACAACACCACTCATCTTGGTGTTGCCTGCAGATTTACGGAGGGTGACTTTGATCCTACTATGTCATTGATGAAGATATTAAACAGCACTGATGTTATTACAGACCTTTGAGGGCCATCACTTGGAGCGTAGGCCAGTTTGTTATGCAAAATGTGGCTCTTGACTCAGCCATGTGTGAGTTTATGCAACTGCATGAGGAAGCTGCTAAAAAGTTGGAGGATTTTAGTAGTGATTTGGATGACAAACTAGCTGCTGAAGCCTAACAGTGAGGGTGAACTCTTGGTTTTGTCACAGCTGTGCTTTTTGGCACTGCTGCTCTTGAAAAATGTGTCTATGCCATTGCCAACTATGATTTGTTCCCATCTGGGATGTGATGGGTTCTTTTGTTTCCCTGAAATAAGCATAATTAAAAAAAAAAGGCAGAAATGTGACCTCAAGAGTCAAGATGCAGACTCCAATGATTGGTCACTGTCTCAATCTTCTTATTAGATTTTCTGAGGCTATTTCCCCCCTGATTTGCTGGATAAAATCCATACAAATGAAATACAAGCTCAGTCAGTAAATAATAATGAAAAGGTAAATTCATTTTATGGAGAAGCCAGTGCATGCAGGACATCATCTGGAATAATGGTGACTTTTTGGGTTTTTTTTGCACAGAATGTGAAGCTATTACAGTCTTTCAAAATGAATATTGGGCTTTTATGCTCTGTAACGGTTTCTGTGACCTCCTCTTACCCTTTAGCTAATAGGAAAAATGTTATTGGTTTTAAATGCAAGATAGACAAAAGATAGTTCTATGGGTAAGACCGGTGCTTCTGTTAAATAGCATGGGGTGGGCAAGTGCTTAGCTCAGTCTTCCAAATTGCAGACTGGTGATGGGATAATTTCTGGGGCAGGGGTATGGAGTTGCTCTGCAACATGGTGAGGAGATGGAGAGAAATCTCCCTGCCAGCTTCCTGCTTCTGCTCTGTGGGCCAGGTAGGGCACAGGGGTGGAAACTCAGCCACAGGTAGCCAGGTTGCAGTTTTTGCATCTCTGTGGTAGCAAGGGCTGCTGGGCCTGGACCTGGCCTCACAAAATTCCAGGATGTTTCCAGTGCCCCATCAGCAGCAGTGACTCTGTTGCGTCCCTATGCCATGGTAGTGTACTACTCATGGACTGGACTGTATCCATTTTTTTCTTGCACACCAAATGTCATTCTGTGTGCGCACCGTGTCTTGGAGACCTAACTTTGTGTAGGAATTTAATTTCAGAAAGAGTTTGAGAGATTAATAACCTTTAACTTCTGTGAATTGCTCTGCTGTGATGTCTCTACACTATTCCACCAGTTTAACTTGCTTCATTTCAATGCTGTCATTTCAGTTTAAAACAAGATTGGATCTCAGGAGTGAGGCTTTTAATTATACTTTGAGTACATGTCCTGCCTTAGTACTTAAGCTTTTAAGGCTTGCCCATTGTGGTCCGCTGTAGTTCCCACTGACTAGAAAAGGGGAAACACAAGGCCCATTTTCAAAAAGAGGAAAAAATGAAGACCCGGGGAACTAGAGGATGGTCTATCTTGTCACTATGCCTGAGAAGATCACGGAGCAGATCCTCCTGGAAACTCTGCTAAGGCAAATGGAAAATAAGGAGGTGATTGGTGACAACCAACATGGTTTCACCAAGGGTGAATCCTGCCTGTGAAGTTTGGTGGCCTTGTATAATGGTGCCACAGCTTTGGTAGATAAGGGGAGAGCAACAGATGTCATCTGCCTGGGTTTATGCGAGCATTTGACACTGCCCTGTGCAACATTCTTGTCTCTAAATTGGTGAGACATGGATTTGATGGGTGAACCACTTGGCGGATAAGGAACTGGCTGGTTGGTCACACTCGAAGGGTATGGACTTGATGTCCAAATGGAAACCAGTAATGAGTGACATTCCTCAGGGTTCAGTGCTGTTCAACATCTTTGTTGACCTTGTGGACAGTGGGACTGAGAGCATCTTCATTACATTTGCTGATGACATGCTGGAGGGAAGGGATGCCATCTAGAAGGACCTGGACAAGCTTGAGAGGTGGGCCTGTGCAAAACTCACAAAGTTCAACCAGGCCAAGTGCAAGGCCCTGCACGTGGGTCAGGACAATTCCATGCACAAATACAGGTTGGGTGGAGAATGGCTTTGAGACCAGCTGTGATGAAAAGGATTTGGAGGTGTTGGTGGATGAGAAGCTCAACAGGAGCCAGCACCATGTGCTGGCAGCCCTGAAGGCCAACTGCATCCTAGGCTGTATCAAAAGAAGCATGATAGCAGGCTGAGGGAGGCGATTCTGCCCCTCTACACTGCTCTGGTGAGACCCCGCTTGGAGTACTGTATCCAGCCCTGGAGCCCTGAACACAGGAAGGACACAGACCCGTTGGACTGAATCCAGAGGAGGGCCACAAAAATGATTAGAGGGGCTGAAGTGCCTCTCCTGTGAATGCACGCTGAGAGAGTTGGGGCTGTTCAGCCTGGAGAAGAGAAGGCTCTGGGAAGACCTTATAGCAGCTTTCCAGTACCTAAAGGGGGCCTACAGGGGATATGGGGAGGGACTCTTTATCTGATAAAGTGTCATGGTTTTAAATGGAAAGAGGTTAGAGATTTAGATTAAATTTTAGGAAGAAATTCGTTACTGTGAGGGTGGTGAGATACTGGAATGGGTTGCCCAGGGAAGTTGTGGTTGCCCCATCCCTGGAAGTGTTTGAGACCAGGCTACATGGGGCTTTGAGCAACCTGGTCTAATGGGATGGAGGTTGAAACTAGATCATGTTTAAGGCCCTTTCCAACCCAAACCATTCTATGAATTCCCGAGTCATGCAATAGACAAGCTGCTATAAGGTCTCCCCAGAGCCTTCTCTTCAGGCTGAACAGCCCCAACTCTCTCAGCCTGCATTCACAGGAGAGGCACTTCAGCCCCTCTAATCATTTTGCTGATCATGCTTCTTTTGATACAGCCTAGGATGCAGTTGGCCTTCAGGGCTGCCAGCACATGTTATAGACAAATGTAAAGGAAATTTGTTTTGGAACCTTGAGGCCCTCACTATAATCCAGCCATACACTGAATATGTTGCAGGAAAGAGAGTTCCTTGGAAAGAAGTCCTGTCTTTCAGCTGATGACTTCATGAAGGTTTACTGGGTTTTGTTGTGGCTTAGTTGGTTTTTTGTTTTCTCTTCCCCCTCCTTCCCCCCCAAATTGGCTGGGGAGTGACTTATAATATTATCTTGCTACAAAACAGTGGAAAGTGGAATGTTCTTGCTTTGGGTAGTGAAGATGGCTTTTGGGGTGAACTGGCACTGAGCTAGGATGTGAGTGGGGGATTGGTGCCTTTTACAAGTAAGTCTTCCTTGGTGCTCTTAGAGTTTTCACATAAAGGGGATTCTTACCAGAGCATTGCCATGTACAGTCTGGGCCCCTTTGTCAGTGTTCATGTAGGCATACCAAGGCTTTCTGCCCATGAAGTGAGTTTTACGTATGAGTCAGAGCTTTACTGAACAGCAGTGGGTTTTCATGTGTGCTTTGCTCCTCAGGACTTCCCATCTTTCCGTATATTTTGTCATGCCTTTCTTATAACTTCGTTTTTAATCTTTTAAAATTAATGTTCTCTGGCTGTGCAGTTTCATGCCTGATGGTTTGAGGTTTTTTCAAAAGGAAGGCACAAGTGTTGTCACTGAAGCATGATGTCTGTGCATACTTTCAGTTTGATTTTCTCATATTGCTTGCCTGTGGGTTGTCTTTCTATCTCCATTCCTATACAATAGCAAGTCACTGTCTCCTGCAATTAGTTACACAGAGGAACAATGAGACCAGCTCTGTGTTCTCCTCACTTCATCCTAGGATAATGGATTAGTCCAGATGCTTGACAGCATTGCATAAAGTGAGCGTGATGGAGTGCAAAACCGGATGGGGACAGCTCTCACACAAAACAACCCTTGCACGGCATACTCTTAATTTTCTTCCTCACGTTTCATCTTGTGCAATGGTTCCATTTAATTATTGCCCTGTGGAAGTCAGCTGCTTGGGCAGCGATAATCCTTTCCAAGAATTGCAATCAAACTTCCACTTGTGCACTTGACTTCTAATGCTGGGTTCGTGCTTAGGGGAAGAGATGGGAATTCAGAAGCATGGTCTCTTGTCAGCCGCACAATTTTCTTCTTTGTCTTGCTCAACAATACTAATGATGATACTTGTTAAGGAGAGAGAGGAAGAATCTTGTTTAAGAGGTAGTCAATCTCTAAGTTAGCCATATGAAGAAACCAGTGATCAACTGAAGTCCCAAACACACCTGGATAAGGGCAAAAGTTAAACATTTTGTCTGGGGTTTTGAGGAAGGGTTGGGGAGTGTGTGTGTTTACTTAGGCTTCTAGGGTTGTTAAGTGAATATTAGATGCTATCTTGGGATGCAAGACCTTGTATCTTTATCTTTGGATGCTAAAAGATCTTTGGGAACTGTCCCTGACACCTTGAGAAAGGTAGTGCCCAAATATAAACCTTCAATCTTAGTAAGTTCAGATGTAGCACAGGCTCAGAACTAGTTCTGTAGAACTACACACAACACATGGATTAAAAAGAATATATGAGTGGGGAGAGAGTGCAGTTCTGGCTTTTTAAATAACTTGCTGATCAGAAAATGTACCAGTAAGCCAGATTGCATCTTTAGTTTGTACTCATCTCAGTATCTTTTGGAGCTGTCCTGGGCAGCATAAGGACCAAAGGGTCAAAAACTTTGATTCTGTTTGAGCTTGATATGTCCTCACAGTTTTGACTGTGTTTTGCTGGGATTCACCTCTGCTCCCACTTCAGTCAGTACAGGATTTACTGTCTTTCAAAGGATGGCAGCAGTGTTTTTCTCACATCCTGTTCCTCCCTTGAAATCATATGCACTCATTCATCTCTTTAAGAAAATAATGGCGAGTTGATAATCAGTGCTATCTCAGGGCTAGGATTTCCAGTTTCCATAGATATATTGATTTCTGGTCCTTCAGTTATTTGAATGGGGCGTTTACTGCTGTATTTACAATATTTTTCAAAGCACTCTGAGTGGGCTGGAGTGGTTTGGCAAAAGGGCTGAGGGTTATGACTGAGGACTTAACAGTGATGCCAGAGTGGCATCACTGTCATGTTACTATATATCGTAGAGAAAAGATTAAGGTTAGATGTGTGTGTGTGCTCACTAGCAAGTACTAACCAGCCCGTCTTATTTAATCACCACTACAGGTGCCATCTCAAATTATCAGAATTAAAGCATGCTGTTATTTTCTTTAAATTACTGTTACTGTATCAGCCACTGGCATAGCTACATTTCTCTTAAATGAATTTTGCATTCTTTTAAACTACATATACTTCTCATTTTAGGTTCCTTTCAGATACTACGTCTCCCAGCAGGACACTGGCAGTGAGTGTTTTGTTTGGGTTTTTTTTTGTGTGTGTATATACATATATATATATATATAGTTATATGTATGNTCAGATACTACGTCTCCCAGCAGGACACTGGCAGTGAGTGTTTTGTTTGGGGGTTTTTTGTGTGTGTATATACATATATATATATATAGTTATATGTATGTTTCAAGTTCCACTTATTGATCTGTATCTATTTCACACAGCCTAGAGTGGTTATGAACCCAAAATACTGACAGAAATCTGGCAAAATCTCAGACCATGAACTGTGTAGATAAGTTTGGTTTTTTTTTTTTTTTAATTCTCCATGTTTCATGAAAAATGAATATGCTTTTGACTTGCATACTGTCATAACCATAGTGTGAAATGACCGAGCTCTATTTTCACATCTTGCCTGGTTGCTTGGCAAAAAGCCTCTATGAATCTGTTCTGATAGCACTCCTAGATAAAGAAAATCCCTGAGTTATTGAGACCATTGAGGATCATCAACTCTTCCAGCTCTTTAGATAAACACCTTTTGGGGATACGACAAATTGTAAATCTTCTTGAATAAAATAATTGCATGTAATTTGATAAAAGTAGATGTACATGCTTTCCATATGGCCTCAACATTTTTGCCAATGACATTTAGATTCATAATTTGCACTGGAATCCCTTGAGGGTTTAGAGTAACAACAACCCCCAAAAAACCAAACCAAGCCAAAAAACCAAAACCCCAGCCCTGTCATTGTATGCACCAACAATTTAAAGAGACAAAGGTGCAAGTAATACTGCAGAAGAGCAGATACGCAGGGAAATGGCGATTTTCAAACTTCTGGGTTATTCAAATATGAAGCTAGCAAATTCGACCCTGCTTCTGGGTTGAAGTGGATTGAGAACTGGTTGAATGACAGAGCTCGAGGGTTTTGATCAGCAGTGCAGAGTCCAGTTGGAGGCCTGTAACTAGTGATGTTCCTCAGGGGTCAGTACTGGGTCTGGTCTTGTTCAACATATTCATCAATGACCTGGATGACGGGACAGAGTGTATCCTCAGCAAATTTGCTGATGACACCATACTGGGAAGGGTAGCTGACACACCAGAAGGCTGTGCTGCCATACAGTGAGACCTGGACTGGCTGAAGAGTTGGGTGGGGAGGAACCTGATGAAATTCAACAAGGGCAAATCTAGGGTCCAGCACCCGGGGAGGAATAATCCCATGCACCAGAACAGGTTAGGGGCTGATCTGCTGGAAAGCAGCTCTGTAGAGACAGACCTGGGAGTCCTGGTGGACACCAGATTGTCCCTGAGCCAGCAGTGTGCCTTTGTGGCCAAGAAGACCAATAGCATCTTGGGGTGCATTAAAAAGAGAGTAGCCAGCAGATCAAGGAAGCTTATTCTGCCCCTCTGCTCTGCCCTGGTGAGGCTCCATCTGGAATACTGTGTCCAATTCTGGGCTCCGCAGTTCAAGAAAGTCACAGAACTGCTGGAGAGAGTCCAGCAGAGGGCTGTGACGATGATCAAGGGACTGGAGCTGTCTCTCTGTTGAAGAATGGCTGAGAGACTTGGGTCTGTTTAGCCTGGAGAAGAGAAGACTGAGAGGGGACCTCATCAATGCTTATAAATATCTAAAAGGGTGGGTGTCAAGAGGATGGGGTCAGGCTCTTCTCAGTGGTGCCTGGTGACAGGACAAGGGACAATGGATGCAAGCTGGAACACAGGAAGTTCCACCTGAATGTGTGGAAAAACTTACATACTTTGAGGGTGACAGAGCCCTGGAACAGGCTGTCCCGGGAGGCTCTCGAGTCTCCTTCTCTGGAGATATTCAAAACCCACCTGGATATGTTCCTATCTGGCCTACTCTAGGTGAACCTGCTTTGGTGGTCTCTGAAGGTCTCTTCCAACCCCTATAATTCTGTGATTCTCTGATGAGCTTTGCATGGCATGTGGGACTTTTACAATCGTTGTTGATGGGAACACCAGGAATTGGTAACTATGCTGCTTTGGAGATGTTACTTCTGTCACTTTGGGCTTTACTTTGTAGGAGCAAATAAGACCATTTGGCTCCTCCTGGTGGAAATACACACCAGATGCTCATGTAGGGTTTGAGTTTGATCTGGCTAAATCATAGTAAACTTGTGCTATAGGAATCTAGTTTAGGAAGCCAGCCAAGTACAGGCTTGTTGTCAAAAAGATAAAACTATTTACTTAAACCTGTACTTTCCAGCTTCGAAGAGCCGAAATAGCTTAACAATTTGGGCAACTGAAATTAAATTTGGCAAAGATGGAGTCTGTGTAAATGGGCCATCCATTGAAGCTTGCATGGTGCTGCATTTTAGCCCCCTCTATGTCAGGCTGCCTTCCTCACAGCAAGTTATATTGCTCCTGCCAGTTCTCCAGGCTTTTCACAGGCCTGTTGCTGTCCTTGGGATTTTCCATCAGTAAGGCAGCCTTCCTCCTCTTGTCTGCTGTTATGTTCTGGCTGTTTGTGGAGCACCTTTTCCTCTAAGCTTAAAAAAAGAGAGATAGCTAGCTGAGTAAATAGACAAAGAATAAGGTTGCTTGTATATGTCACTGTGGTTCTTTAAGAAGATGGACTCTGTAGGGAGTAAACCTCTCTGCCATTAAGAAAATTGCTATTTGAATTGCTTGTGACCCAGAGAGAAAGCAGGAGAAATACATCCCAGGATGCGACAGGAGAAGTGCTGTCTCGAGAATGCCCTTGATAGCCCTGAAATTTTTTTTCATGGGCACGCGATGACAATTCCAGCAGACCTTGTTACAGCTGAGAGAATTCTCTTACTGCAGCGTCTCAGACAGCCTTCTAATTGTGTGTACTTGTCTGTGCATCCTGAAATGAGAGTGGTTATTTCACACTAATCTCATAGCAAAAAGGTAAAATAAACTGTGTACAAGGAGTCTATTATGCTGTTGAGCATCCATGAGCACAGGGCTTTGCTCGTTGTTTTCAAAACTGAGGATGCTTTTTATTGCATATAGCTCCTTATGAAATAACAAACATTTTTTTTTTCCTCAACTTTTTTGCTTTAAAGATTTCAGTTCTAATGCTTTCAGTTCTTGAAGTTAGAGATGTGCAGAGTTTAAATAGGAAGGTTTTTTTTAATGACAAAAATTTAGCTTAGAAATCAGAGTAACCTGCAAATACGCAAAAGGAGTGAGGGTTGACTGTATTTGGAGCAGCTGATCCCCCAAGTTTGGCTTCCCACTTCTCTTAGGTGTATGTATCAAGATTTAGTGTAAAAGCAGTAATGATTTGTCTTCTATGCATCAAATACAGCATAATTATGTTCCTTTGTAAAGGGCTTCAAAAAACCCCCAAACCCTAGCTGTAATATGACTAACATAAAAATAGGAGGAAAAAACTCTCAAACATACACAACCCAAAAGCCTGGGCTATGCTCTGACATCAGAGTTTCAATGCCACAAACATAATTGGAGCCACCCTGATCTTGCAAAAGTCACTTACTTAATTTTAAGTCCTTCTATGGATGCTCTTTTTTACTGCAAGTCCTGGTGACACTGACAAGTGTGGCAGTAAACTAAGTATTACAACATAATTTTTAGGTAGCCAATGGAAGGATTAAGCTGTCCATCAAAGTTGCCTGTAGTGCCAAGGGTAGAGTCCCACTACATGGGCAGAAGGCCACTGTGCAGGAGGCTTTTGGACAAAAATACCTGAGCTGTAGCCAGAGAATTGGGAAACTCAGTCCATGCAGGTGAGTCCTTGGAAGGGATAATCCTGTCTGGTGTGAGCAAACTATGGGAAAATTGGTCAGGATGAGCAGGACCATGGAAGGCCAGAAGTTCCAAGCGCATGAAATTTGATCTTGTAGTCTGGCTGGCGCATGCCCAGCTCATGCAGTAGCCTTGTGTCTCCAGACAGCTATGGACCACACATTGCATGCCTGAAAATTCTGGCAAACTTTTCCTTCACATTTTGAATTTTCACAAGGGAGAGGACAAAGCTTCCTGAAATACCACAGGTTTGGTTTTGGTGCAGTAAGGGGAAAAGCAGGCTCAGATTAGAGCAGGGTGGATGTTTACTACTGTCTATGTAGGTGGATAGAAAACTCTTCTAGAGACACAGAGCTTGTCACTCAAGAGGGCAAGGTGCTTAATTGATGTAGGCTGCAGTTGGACAAAATCCTTTCCTTGCAATATAATTATGAGCTTCTTACGGTGCCTTTTCTTCTTGATGAGGGGAAAATAGACTCATGCAGTTTTCTGTAGTGTTGCATGTACCATTTCAAGGTAACTAACCTTGAATCTGCTTTCTGAGACTCATTGGTGGGCCTTCTGCACCTGAAATTCCACTTGAAAGGAGAAACTTGATGAAGAAACTGCTATTGGGCTCCTTTTGCATCTGTTTCAAATAAACTGGAAAGGAGCAGGGTTTTTACAGCACACGCAGCTAGGGGCCAGCACCAGCTCACGTTTGCGTTTGCCTGACAAGTGTCTTCCTCGGCAGTGCCCTAAGCAACAGCAGCTCGGCTACACGGTGCGCTATTTGCATACTCTAACGAGATGGGCTATAATTGGCCTTCATTGATTTTGTTTTCATTGAGCTAAAATAGAGTCAGAGCTTCTTAGGCAAGAAGAGGGGATTGATTTGTGGTAGAATTCAGGACTATTCAGCTGAAGAAATAATTAATTATGTTCTTATTTAGTAATTGTCAGGGTCTAAGTTTGCTCTTACCTTCCAAGTAGACACTGCTGAATTTTCTCTGTAGACTGTGTCTCTCTCTTTAAAAGCTTGGATAAGGTGCCAACATATGGGAGACAGTTCAAAGGAAATATTCAACTCCTTTCCTTCTTTATCCTTCCATTACCACTTCTTTTTCTCCCCCACACTTCTTCCCTATGTATCTATGTGCACGCCATTCTTCTTTCATGGTGCTAATTCAAGTTTCTTTCCCCTAGCCATTTTCTTTTAAATAATTCCAAGAAAACACCTTTTTCACCAGAAGTTGGAAAACAAAAGAAAAAATAGGTGCTTACTTAAAAAAAATAAAATGGTAAGATGCTGCTAAGATTTTTTATTTTTTTTTTAATCAAGCTCTTACCAGAATGAAATGCTTTAGTGTGTTGAGTATGGGTGTTGCTCAGGAGCTGGGGTGTGTTGCTTGGTGGGTTGCTTGCACACTCATAAATTTGAAACAATGGATAGGTTTGTGGGTGTGAGTGAGTTACGGTCTTGCTGAAACTGGAAGGGTACTTCTTGTGCTTTTCTTATGAAGTATCCATTTAATTAAATGTTAGCAGTGTGAGCAGACAGTGCTGTATGAGCAGAGGCAGATTTTATGAGCTGTTTCGGTTGAGTTGAAAGCAAGGTTATAATGGCCATATACAGCAAAGTTAACATCGTCAGGAATGTAATAAAGGTGACGTTCAGTACACTTTCTCCTCTTCTTGTGTTTGCAGCATAATATCATGGCAATGTTTGCTAGTGCTTTTTAAGTGGTAGTTCTTATCACAAATATAATGTTAAGCTAAGCTAACGAATTGAGTCCAAGTGGTTTCTGTGCTCCTGCCAGGAATGCAGAGCCTAGTAAATACCTTGCACCATGCAAGTAAATGACAAAGCAACTCCATGGACAAACAACAACCAAATGCAAAAGGTTGTTTTTTGTAATAAATTAGTTCTTAAATAGCAGGGTCTTCCACCAACTTCACTGCCTGAAGCCTCCTGACTCAACGAGTGTGCTGAAGTGGACACAACTGCCAGTAATAAGTAGGACACAACCGCTGAGTGGACTCAAGTTCTTCATGGCACGTGAGCTGCAGGGGTGGGAAAACCAGAAGAGAAAATTACTGAAAAAGTAATAGGGGGCGAGGTTGTCTTGACCACTGGCTCTAAGTAAAGGGCCAAGTCTAGCTCTGAGGGTAACCATCCGCCACCTCTACTATCTGCTGAGCAGGTGCGATCAAAGCATGTAGGCTAAATCCTGCCCACTGGGCTGGAAGAAGCAGCACTGCTGCAACAATTGTCTTGAGCGCTCATGGGCTGTCCTGTTGTTCAGATGGAGAAGGTGCCTCTATGACTTTAGCTTGGATATATTCAGAGAGGTGCAGTTTGATCTGTCTGGGAATGTTCTTCTTCTTTTCATGAGGGCTGGTGGAAATCTTATGGAAACTCACTAAGAAAAAATGCAAAGTTAATTTTCTTATGTGCTTTACAGGAAAGAAAGAGTTGAATTTGAAAGGATCTTAGAAAAATTACCATGTTAGGACTCAACTGTGTTAAGGTTTCCCCTTTCTTCTGCTTTCAATTCTAAGGTAAAGCAGGAGGAGAAACACTTTGGTACACACAAAAATCTTTTCCCCACTCATCTTCCTTTGAAATATTATGAAAAGATAGAAAGAGAGTAGATTCTGCAGTTTTGTTGTATTTTCATTTTGGGAGAAGAAAGATTATTTTTTTTTTGTACAGATCTCTTATTTAGAAAGTTGGATCAGATTTCTTTAGCAGTTTGGGCAATATCATTCCTACTCACCTTTCCCAGATGTGAGCTAACTTCTTTAGTCCTAATGTATGGCAGGAGTTCCTATGGAGAGAATGAACAGACTGGAGGCCAGGTTGTTCCAACTGATGTCTGAGTAGGCTTTGAATGCCATCCTACACCTGAAAAGTTTCCAAAACCATGGCAAAGCCACAGCTAGGTAATAGCTGCATAGGATCCAGGGCACTTAGTTGGCTGTGTAAGCTCCTGTGTATACTGCTGGGGTGAGTAGCCACCTCTGGATAGTGTACAAACCCTCCTCAAAGCTCTGCTGCCCCTGCAGATCTGTGAGCTGTCTATGCCCCCCAGCACTGAAAATGTTTGTTTCCTTGCTTGCTGCCTCACTTTTTGATTAAAGCATCTGTTACTACAGGTGGTGCTTATGGACCACACATACATGCTCCAATGCCTATCTTGCCCTGGCATGAAGGGTCTCAGACCCTTTGGTGGTCTTTGCAGCAATTTCCATGTTAAGACCAGTGCTTTGACTGGGGTACGAGGTTATGTTGGAGGCCTTGAGGATTGGATTCTGAAAGAAAGGAGGTTCTGGGGGCAAAAGGAAGTAGGAGGAGACAGTTGTGGGATGTTCTGGTGGTAAATCATAGTCTGTGCTGACCAGCATGTTCCTTTGAATTGGACACTCCTATTACATCATCTAAGTGATTCTCTTTTTGGCAGTGAATTTTCTCTAAATAATGCTCTGTATTACTCTGGAAGGTCCTGTTTTGAGAGCTTAAGGTCAGAGGGTTTTCTATGTCCCGGGAGTTGTTTTTTTCTCTTCTCTTCTCTTTGCTACTGACCTGCTTTAAGGAGCAGAGATGCATTGCATTATCCTTTTTCTTCAGAATCTTTCTCTATAAAGGTGGGATGGTTCATCATAAAATACCTTTTTGTTAAAAAAGTGAATGTGTGCACCATGCCACAAGACAATTAGTATCAATTTATGTCTAACTGTTTTCTAGTAGGGAATTAACTTATGTGTGTATCTCCTGGGTTTTCTGTGATTTGCACTGTCATCTTGTGGTTTATTCTATACCAGAGGCTGCAGGCCATCTCAGAGCAAGGAAGGCTATTTTGCACATGTGCTGTCTAGCTTTCATACACCAGAAACCTGAAGGCACTTCCTGCCTTTGGGCAGTTTACCAAAGGCAGCTATCTTCACGGCATATGCATTTCCGGGACTGGATTCTTACATATTGCTGCCTTGGGACACAGGTAGCGCTTAGGGAAGACCACTGCATTTGTACGGTTTTATCAATATTGTGAAATGAACCTGAATTCCAAGTGCTTGGCCAGAGTCTTCCCTTTGCTTTCACTGAAAGCAGGATGAGGCCTTAAACCTGTTTAAGGGTAAACATATGTTTACAGGCCTCTTAAACTTCATGTGCTTAAGGTGAACTAGAGCTTCAAAGACTTGTCATTTCTACTAGACTGATTGCCTTGAAAAATGAAGAATTTTCTATGCTGATATGCTCTGGATAATGAATGATCAGTTTAGGAGAAGATGAGCACTTTGGGGGTTGTAAGGATTACTGTAGTGCCTACCCTGGAGCTTCAGCTATTGCATTGTAAAGATAATGAATGATTAATTGATCTCATACTTTGTACTTAACTTAATTGGTAGCAGTGCTTTGGCCGCACTGGCTGCTGTAGCAACTTAGCCTTAGAGGATATATTCATTCTGAGTCAAAAATAAAAAAGAAAGCCATAGGACAAGGAACAGAAAGTGCCACCTCACTGGCCCATGTAGTTGTTGTGGGTAAAATGGGACTAAGGGGAAGAGCTGGGAAAGGGGACTACAGCAAGAGTGCTCCCAGTTGTTGCTGTGGAAACTCCCCCTGTCTGGGGAGAAGAGCTTGCATTACGTCCTTCTCCCTTACCAGCTGAGACCTCATTTCTTTTCTTCTCAGAAGAATGCAGAACTAAGTGAAATGTCTGAAGTTTGTCTGATATTATCTCTCTCACATCATATCACTGTACCAGCCTCTCTCTAGAAAGATGCTGACCCAGGTATCTCTCTTGGGTATCTTCTCTTTTACAAATTAATTTATTGCAGTGACAAGGGCTTGTTATCACTATTGTGTTATTTCCTCTTCCTGGCATTACTGCTTAGGTGTTCTGTGTCCTTGGTGGATTATTGAGCCCCGTACTCCTGTGTTTCAAGGGGTGAGTTACAAAAATAAGTGGCTATTAAAACAGGCAATTGGCCACAGTAAGTCCACGTTAGACATTAAGTTAGTTCCTGTTAGTGTTGCCTTTGTCTGTCTTTCTTTGCAACCAGTAAATCCCTATTTTCCGCCACTGTTAGTGTGGTATGTAACGTAACTTGCCAGGTCTAAAGGGAGCACTGGCAGCTGTGCAGTTCTAATCTTGTGTGCAACAAGGGAAAGTCACAATCTCGTTTTGCCTAACAGTCTGCCAGAAACCATCACACATTCATTTCACAAAGTGGAAGGAAAAAGCTCTGCAACTCCTCAACATAAACCAAGGAAAAAGCTGTAGAACTACATTGTCTTTCCTCCTTCCTGATGAAAGGGGAAAGTGTCCTATAATAACTTGCATCAGAATAAGATGCTGGAATAGATGCTTTCTGGGTTATTCACCCATCATCTTGCCAGGTGAACCTTCATCTCAAGGGACGAGGTAGTTGTAGCATATAACGGTTAGAATTGTTCCTCTTGCTGAAATTTCTCCTTAGTTTGGAAAAAGGCTGAAGTAAAGCTAGTAAAACTGCACTTGAAAATGAAAATACAGACATTGCATTGTGGATAAATGGTTGGATGGGTAGAGTATAAACTTACCAATACTTCTGCAGCAATCTTTATGACCAGGGTCTTTATGACTTGGGCAAAAACCCCTGGAGCAAAGAACTACAGCTTTCAACCAGATTTAGAAAAGGACAGGCATCTGTCATTAGTGGCCCGGAGATGAGAAATCCTCTCTGTGGGAAAATAAGTCAATTTTCTAATGTGCTGTTTCTGTTTTTTCAACTTAGAAATAATGGCCAAGATGAGAGTGGAAACAAATACAAATGCATATACTATGGTGTTAGTAAATGGAGGTTATGTTAATTTTGGTATGAAGAGTCCATGGATGCTAATAATAATG
>VZTM01030307.1:0-11529 GCA_013400555.1 Jacana jacana | reverse complement strand
TGAAATATCCTTGGTGAAAACACACCTAGAAGAGCCATTATGTCATACAGACATCAGCTGGGACCTCAACTTTTTAAGAGACTGTGGATTAAATGTTTATAGATTCAAAGACATTCCAACACAAAATTTTTTTCCTTCAGCTTCAGAACTGAGGCTTGGATGCTCACTTCCGTAGAAGCAAGAAAAGTTGAATATTCACCCCTTTCCATTTAGGACATTTAGGAGGAACTCATGTCTTAATGCTCAACTCAGCTTAAAAGAAGGAAAGCCCCTTCAATGCCATTATTTTTAATCACAGGATCTCATCTAAAACTCTCTCATGAAAAGGTGCAACCGTAAGAAAGGTAAGGAGCACTGTGAAGAAAAATTTAAGTAAGAGACAGGGTATTAGGTTTCCACAAGTCTGTTTCCATAAAGTTTTCTATTAGTGGAACTATATTAATGAATTACGTCAGTGCTTGATTTCTTCAAAAAAAGTCTCAGTGGGATACTATGTTTCTTTATTTTGCTTCTTGGGTTAAAATTATGCTATCACACTTCTGATAAGAATGATAAGTATGAGAATGTCGGGGAGGTTTCCTATCGTGTAATGTAACCAAATCTTTTAAGAAAGAGAGTGGATGTATAAAATAATTTTCTGCTATATACTATTAGAGATAATGAACATTATGTATGAACACATTTTCCTCCTAAGCACTGTGACTGTGAATCTCAAAACACGATATCACAGAAAGGTAATTCCCTTTGATTTGCTATGAAGTTCTCAAACATCATCTATAATTTACTAGCTCTCTCACAAACTCATCCAACCATAAAGCCAAGCCATATACCTTCAGAAAGGCAGCAGAATTCTGGTGTACAGGAAAATAATGAGGATACCTTATAATCTGTTTTGAGCTCCTCGCTTTTTGATTTCACCTCTGATTTGTTAATATTTCTCACTCAGCAAGGCCTGTGGTAGTGACCTGAAGGAAATTGCAAGCTTAGTGGCTAGCAGAAGGGAGGGGACTAGTAGGAAAAATATGCTGAGAATGTAAATGACAGGTCAAGCAGTAAGAATTAGTAAGAAGGATACCCTCAAGTTAAAATTATTTTAGTAGGCTGACGAAATAGAGATATTTTCTTACGATGCTTCAACATTAAAGACTTTTACTCAGCTATGTTATAAACCTTAAGATTTTTTAGCATGGCTGTTGTTTATTACTAGCATACAAACTCTCTGGACAATGATTGACATCTCCTATATTTATAAAACGTTGATGACATTTTGTATACCAACAAGTTGTAAGCAGTAGATTCCTATTAGCGAGCGGTGAAGATCTTATTCATTCATATGGGTAGTTGCAAAATATGTGGACCTCCTCCGGGATGAAAAATGGTACCAAATATAAATTATTTTTAAATGTTATTGGAAAAGGTACTTTTCCCTAGATTTATACTAAATTCTTACACTTGACCTATAACTTCAATGTCAAGGATCATTCATTAGCTTTCAACATATTATACTAAAGAAAACACAATTTTCTGAAGATTCACTGAAGTTTAAAAGGATAAACTAAATTAGCACAACTCAATCATATAAAAAATGTATCTTTTCCTTAGATGACAGCTCCACCACTCTCCCAAGTCTTGCCTGTAAATTAAAAATGACCTTCGTGATAGTGCTGATTGTTTTCAACAGTCAGTATTGGTGATTCATGAGTGTGGGATAACAACAAGAGGTTCTGAAAATATCAAGACCAATATCTAACAGAACCTGTTGACTGCTTCCACATAAACATTCCTCCCTTCCACAGTTTCAGTGGGTTTTCAGATTCAGAGGGCTATATCTGAATGCCATTTGCTTCTCTGGAGCAACTTGTTGAGTGATTTACTAAAACTGAACATGTAGTGCCTTTGAGGGGCAGTAAGACGAATTACCACTATCTATGCACTCACTGTGTGCAAGTCAGCAGAGCCCTATGCCATGCAAGACATCAAAGACAATGGGTTAAATTCAAAAGTGCAATTTTTGGATGAAAAAAAAAAAACCATAATAATAATAATAATAATAAAGTAACATTTCCTTTGATAAATAGGACAAATTGTATTGTATTTATATTAAATATAAGCATGCTTAAAGTGAAATAAATTTCACGATAAAGTATGCTGGAGAACCTGACAGCCCTTTTTAAAAGACTCATTACTGCATCCTTTCCATCTCCTTGAGTACAATGTCAAATTGTTCCCCATTGCACATTTATTAACATTTTGTCCAGTCTATATTTAAATGTGTCAACAACAGGATTCCCACCATTTCTCTGTTCCACAGTCTATTCCTCTCAGGTATAAAATTACCCTGTTATAATTTCTTGTTGTTATCTCTAATTAACCCTCGAGTTCCATCCTAAAAATGTTCTCTTCATTTTTAGGTTTACATCATTCTACTGTGTCCCCACTTGCCCTTTGCATCTGGACAAACAGGCTACCAAAGATGGAAATACTCTTGTCAGCAACATCTAGTTAAAGGTTGTTAGATGCTTCAATATTAAAAAAACAACATTATTTTCCATTGCTTATTACTGACGTGTAACTGTCTTGCTAGAAGTTTTTAATCTAGGCCTCAAGCTGAGTTTGGGGGGACTTTTATTTTTCCATTTCACTCAAAGTAATTTTGCTGTTAGCCAATGGGAAAATATTCTTTCCTCTGTGTCTAAGAACTCCAAGGACTTTTCCTTTGAGCAGCCCTAGTGTGGCAGCTTGAGAAGAAAAACCTGAGATACGAATAATCGTCTCTCATGCTTTCTTTTTTCTTCTTTTTTTTCCTTCGTTACACACACTTAATTCAAGTAAAACTTTTCTTAATCTCTCAAGAAAAACTCAGGAAGAAAAACTGTATTTTACAGACAGCCACCTATTGCTTTCATTAGCACTGTGATTACCCCTCTGTGCTGTCATTGCCTGGAGCATGGGTTTATGGCCTGTCCTGCAGGGTACTGATTATCCTCAGCTTCTGCTGAAATCAATGGAAGCCGAGCAGGCTACCCATCACACAGGAGGCCCTCAGCCACTGACAGAAGCAGGTACTTATATATTAGCAACATATTGAAAACATCACAGGAGCAGCCACTTGCTAAAATTAAAACAACCTTTTCAAAAAAGAAAAAAAAAGAAAAAAAAAAAGAGGAGGTCTTATCACTGATGCAAGCAGGGCATGTTGTATTTAGAGATTTAAAGCACGTTATTAACTGTAGTGAAATATGGTCAAATTGTTATAACAGCAAGGAACTTGGGGGAAAGTGGACAAGAGGAAATGTGATATATAGCATGTGCTTCCCAGACTGCCACAGCCCATCCGTCACAGGACACACAGTCCTCCCTGTTCATGCCCTAATAACTATTATAGAAATCAGGTGCTATGCACAGGGGAGAAGAGGGGGATTGGAGAAGGGGAAGTTTGATAAAAAGACAGGATTCAGCATATTTTTAAAGCAATAGCAACAATGTGAAGTACCATGGGACAAAGATCTGCCTCTACGGCCCATCAAATCCAATTTAAGACTTATTTGAACTAATTTGTTCCTTCCTACAGCTGAGTATGTCCTTCAAAGTGAAACCATGTGGCTATCCAAATATTATTTGATCTTCTACTCGAGTAACTTTTCTACAGCTCCAAAGCTTGGATCTCCCTACTCACTGGGAGAGGAGAGGTGGACTGATGGATTACTAGTCCCTCAAAACCAGCAGAGATGAATGAGTGTGAATATAAGACTTGTATCCAAGCCTTCCAGTAGACAGTTCACCTAAGGAGTATGTGTGAGGTTGGATATTCCCACCAGTTGCGTAATGAGGATTGAGTAGAAATGAGAAATGAGAGCCACTCTCATTCCAGATGAAATACTCAAGGCAAACCACTATCACCCAAACAGACCAAATATTATGAAATCCGCATTTCAATAAAAGTACCTTGAAATACCAGGTACCTTGGAAGTACCTTTTGCTCTGGAGGGTAAAATAAAGGTTCCTCAACTTTCAGAACAGTTCAGGTAAAGTGAGGTGTTTTGCAAAGTATAGCAGTGAGATCTTGCTAGTGGAATTTTTGTGGGGGAAGTCAAAAACAAAAACATGAGGAAAACTATGGGTTGTGATGTCTTCAGATGCTATAGAACACTAACTACTCCGCATTATAAACTGTGGTCTCATTTGGAGTGTCTTCATCTCCTACTGACTCATTAAAAACTGTGGGGACCCCAAAATTTGCAAGTGTTAGAAATTGTTATATTTATCAATATTTTACTTCTTAAGAAATTATGCAGAACTGAATAAGGAATAGGAATTATGAAAGTGAAATTCAATGCAAAAAGAAAAACAGGAAACACTGTTTCAGCAACCAAACACTTAGATGTTTACACTATATCTTGTATTAAGAAATCCTCTCTTACAATCATATATAATTGTTTACACTCCCAATATCTAATTAGGGAAGACAATTAAGAATTCTCAAAAGACATAGAATAGAATAGAAAATTGCCTATTGCTCTTATAAGTGAAATAGACATTCTCTTTAATGTATTTCCATTTTGTAGATACAATAAAAGTCAATTAAATGGAAAAGGTCTATAATAAATTTATGGTTTGCATTCACACCATCTACAAGCAAAAATGTTTTTTGTTATCAAGTATTGCCTATATGATGCCAGGAGTACCACCAACACATTCATGCTTCGAAGTTTCCACTACATATGAGCTCACAATAACTGCAAAATATTCTCACTTATTTTTCACAGAAGGAGAAATGAACAATATAAATTATTTTGGTTTTGCTCTAGACAATGAATGCATATACAGAGTTCCCACTCGTAAGTGGTGCTAAATATATGAACTACGTTTTCGGAAGCATATACAATTAATAGCTCCACACCTGTTTCTGTGTATGCAGATATATACAGCCATGTTCACGCAGTTGTGCCCAAACTTAGCTTACAGATGTTCTGCTACCGACAGGGCTGTGGAATCCCAGAATGCCAAACAAGTCACCAAGCCTTCCTGAGAAAGAAGCTCAGAAAATACTTGAAAAGTTGGCTTGAGTTGAATTGTGTGCTGCTGCAATTAAAGAGCTATTGCTAGGGAAGCTGTTCAGTTTTAAACAGTTGTATACCACATTGTTCAGAGATCTGTCAGCTATTTAGAGTCAGTAAGAAACTTTTTCTGAAGCTCCTAAGTATTTATAACTCTCAAGAGACTTCACATTGCATGCATTTGGAAAATACTTCCCACTCCACAACCATCAGTACATGTAGAAGCAAGTATTCTTTTTTTTAAAGCTTCTGATTATTTGAACACATCTGGCCAGTACTTCACAGCTTGGAACTAGACCATTTACTATTTCCCTTCATGGCTCCCTCTTTTGCGGTCTTCCAACATTTCACAGAAGCTGAAAGCAAGTAAACTGAATCCTGACGTCAATTTTGACTCTCTCTGGAAAGAGATATGAATACACAATTGAAAACGTTTTTACTGTTGCATAGTTTGCAAATGCAATGCCCTTACTTATCCTATGGCAACCTCACATTGGTCACACATGTTTTGGCTACCATGTCGCTGGAGGTGCTGTAATTCTGGTTATGCAGAGCCGCTCCAAAGCTTGCAGCTTGTTCAGAGTAGATGAGCCGGTCTGCAATTCTGCTCAGCAAAGAGTCATCAGGTTTAGTCTGCCCTGGGTGCTTTCTGTGGGCTGCTCAGAGTGGTATTTTAACCTGAAGGTGATCTCATTAAGTTTTAAAACCCCAACTGGAAAGACACTATATAACGTAGCAAGTTCTGTACTAACTTGACATCATCCTTCTTCCAGGGATCCCACAGCTGCCTGTTGAAGTAGTCGGTCTTAGCGCTTTATCATGGCTGATTTCTTGACAGTGGAACTCACTGCTCTACAGCATCCATTTCATCTTATATTCCTATCCATTTTTTATTAAACAAAAGCCTTCAGCATCTTTAAATATCAAGGGGATTTTTTAAATGATATTTATTTAAGGATTGCTGCTGGCCTTATGTTTATTAATGCTACGTCTTTACCAGCCTCCCTTCTGAGCCTGTGAATGTGTAGGAGAGAGGGATAGTAGGATGCTGCCTTTGTTTTTAATCTGTGTGCATTTTAATACTATGTTATTTATTTAGTATTACTGATTTTTTAATGTTTAAATGAACAATTCCTTGTTTAAACAAACAGAATAAAACAAGAAACGGAGAGTACTTTATAAGAGCACTATACTAATTCTGCTGGCACCAAAAATAGTCTAGGCAGGATGGGGCTGCTGTTCTTAGGTTTGACAGTATACAAATAACCACAGTCAACATTGGTAGCAGCCCCAAAACTCTAAGGCAAAGGTGAGTTTTTCCCTTCAAGAGCTAAATAGCACCTGCACAGAGCAATTCATTTCATAGTTACAGGGTGGTCCCTGAAAAAGAAATGCAGCTGTTACCCAACCCAGGGACTTTAAGGGTTGTTCAGGAGTGGAACAAAAAGCAAATCCCCTGGGAAGCCTAAGGGAAAAAGGGGTAGATAAATCAAAAAAATTCAGGGACTTAAAGGGCAATCATGGAGAGAAATATGTTCAATAGAAGACCAGCATCACCAGGATGAAGCGGACAAGCAAGTACAATCAGAACTGAAAAAGACGACAACTTTGTCTTCTGTAAGACCTCAATTTTTGTGTGAGAGTGCCCAGGCCTGCACAGGCCACACGTGGTGCAGCTTCTACCTCGGGTCTGATTTTGCAGTGTTGCAGGGAAATGTAAATGGGTTCCAGGGTTCAGATCTCCTTCATAAAAACTGTTTTGCGAGAAAGCTGCTTTATCTTCTGTGATATAAAAAGCTGAAGCTACAAACATGAAGTATTTTGGACCGAAGTCGTCTCAATCTCATGAGTACACTTTCATTAGGGGAAAAAAAAATCACACAATGCATCGGGATGTTTTTCAAAAGTTACATACGTTTAAAAGCCTGTCAGAGCTTCAGTGCAAACCAAAAATGAAGGCAGGTGAATTACTGTACAAGTTAAATAATTTGCAAGGATCTAATCCATTTGATCCAGCCACGATTGAACATGCACTGTCTCATCCATTAAGTGGCATTAATGCATACATGTAGCACATCTGTGCCCGTATCCAGATAAATAATTCCAAATATTTTGTCATACAGTAAAACAAGCATAGAAAAAGGGAGTGGAAGAGGGGACAGACTTCCAGTAAGTCCTATTGAAACAGCTCTGCTATAGCAAAACTGTCAAAGTACACGCATGGCTACAACCTCCCCTCTACAGAATTTTGCAAAATGGGTAGATGGGACAGACCCACATACCCGTGCGGAAAACCGTCCCCCTGTGCTCAGTCCCTGTGCTGTGCCAGCCATCCTGAAGGAGTTAAGCCTAGCATTGATCTAAAGGGACACCACACACACATCTGTTTAGCACACACTGACTAATTGCAGCGTTGGCAGAGTGTGGCTGGTTGCCAGCTCCGGCACTCATGCGCAGTATGCTGGTTTATGCATTGATCTGCTTCTCTTGTGTGGGATTTAAATACCCAGATAAGCCTGCAAAGCTGCAAGAAGATCACATCGATATATTTACCCCACAGGCTTCCCTCTCCCTTCCCGTCATTCTGTTATGTGTCTACCAAAGGTCTGTTGTGAAACAATCTCCTGAGCCCTGTTGTGTTGTAGCTTTCTCTAATGTTAACTGAATTTCCCTTGGTAACAGAGACAGAGTATCTCAGCAGTATTCCCACTCTCCTCTCTGAATAGCTTATCATTTGATAGTGGAGCTATTCAAAATGGCATCTAGTGTTTTCTTTGTAAGACTTCACTGCTGAATTATTGATGAATTAGAGTGTAATTTTAAAGGAGCTGCAATTTAGCAAAACAGCTGGGTAAGTGATAAATAGAGGGTTGGCACATTCGCTCTGTGGTAAATTTTGCCTATAACAGTACTACATCCAATTTCAAGGTCAGGACTCTCATTCGCAAGCAGCATTTAGCTTTAGGAAGAACACCTACCAAGGCACGAACATAAATTCGTCACCCTCACCATTTCTGTATGAGGCAGGCAGGTGTTATGATCTCCATTACACAGGGAAAACAACATCTTCTGAGAGACAGAGTCCTGTCCAAAGTCTGACTCCAGCCACCAGAGAGAAGGCATTTCAACCATAATATCTCTGAAAACTAGCTAAAGTTTTTAAATTAAGCATTTGTATTTTAACAGAAGAGGGAGGTTTAAAACTTTTGTTTCAAGCAAGCATAGACCTTAATATGGAAAGTGAGTGCCTTGCCTACTGCTCTAGAAGAACCATCTTTCTTTGCTGTGAAAGACTTGCCTCTCTACAGAATGGGCAGAATCTTTGAAATGCCGCAACATCTCACGGGACAAGACAGCCTTTTCTGCCCATTTCTACTAATGACTTCTGAAGACTAGATCAAATAATATCCATAAAGATTTGCAGAAAGATAAATGAAGCTGTCATGAGCAGTTGTCTTGATATGAAACTTATCTTAGTGAGCTTATTTAAAAAAAAAAGGCAAAATAAAATTGGCTTGTTTTCTTCAGCAAGTGTTCCAGCACCAGATCAGAATTAGAGCAAATTCCACCTCACTGTGAAGTGGGGCAGGATTTGCACAACAGTGAGGAAAGCATTATGAGACAGGGATTATTTCTGACTAAGAATCTAGTTGTAGAGAATACAGACAGAATAGAGGCAGGAAAAAAGACTGATTCAATTTCATGCTAATATGAGCATACAGTACTGGAAATTGCAGGTTTAAATTTATCAGCCTCTATTTTTAAGTTATCAAGTTCACAAATACATTGTTAAAATTATTATTCTTGATCAGTTCTACCCTAAAATATAATTGTTTAGAGAATGTGTTTTAGTACAACTTTATATGGTTTTGCTTCTATTTTATTTCATCTCTCATGTTTATCAACTTTCAGGGAATCCTTAAAAAATCTGTGTGTATATATCTATGTAATTAAAAAAAAAAAGGTTTTATTTTTTTGATTAATTATGTTAGAATGAAGAGTAGGACTTCCTTCCATCTCCTACACATGCTCTTTCTTTTTTTAAAATTGAAAAGATTTTGGAAAGGAATCTCTGGCCTATGCTTCCTTATTTTTCTAGGAAAGGGATCAAAATGGGGAGATGCTAACAGTCACTTTTAAGCTTATTGTTTTAATAAAGGTCATTCTGAATCAAACCCGTAAGCACTGCCGCTTGTAAGTGTGTCTTACAGTTCCTGCTGACATCCTTGTGATTTTCAAATATGATTCTTAGTGTCGTCCCTTCCCTGCAGACCTTTGAAGGACCCTGCCTGAATTGTCTTCCGATCATGTCACAACATGTCACCGCAGACACAGAGCAAGTCTTTCTGTGCCTCAGCTTCCCCAGTCTGGACTAATTTATTCAGCTGGTTCTTGGCCCAGTTAGTTCTCACTTGAAAAATCCACAATTTTAGTTTATTTTTACATATTTGCTAATATAATCCCGGAATATGGCTCTGGTAAAAGCATGGAGAAAATGGTAATGGCAAACAGTAATCTTTAAAATAGAAACACTTCTGCTGGCTTTGGATCTTAAGTTACCATAGTGGCGAATTCAACACATTAACTGTAGGTTGAAGAGCAAAGGATAAATAAAAGGAGGGAGAGATAGTATCAAAACCTAAAAATATGTTCAGCAGACTCTCTATTTGCACCCATGAAAACAAGCAGATATATGTGTTGTTTTGATTCCTGCCATCCCTAACATGACAGAACCATGCAGGAGGTCTCCTTGGTCCTCATTTCCTGTAGCAGTATTCTGCAGACATCCTCTGTGAATTAATTTCAGCTAGGTTTATATAATAATACAGCTCCGCAGAAGCCATGCTCTCTCATGATGAGTGAATTTTTCTTTTTTTCTTTTCAGTTTTCCATGAATGAAAAAAAAAAAAAAAAGCCTAATCCCAGATGCTATCAACTCACTAAGAATAATCTAATCCTATGTGAGATCAGGTTACTCTCTGAATTGAATGCAGATTGCTAATGCCTATCTAATGACCAAGTGATTTGTGTTTACAAGTCTGGGAGGACACTCCATACATATTTTATACCTTATATTCATACATATACAGAATTGGAATCTGTGTGATAAACCGTATGGCCAGATGATATTCAGATGTGTCACTGATGTAAAAGACTGATCTATTTTGTTTTAATGTTTCAAACCACTGGGGCATTGTTGACATGCCACAATTCAGCTGGATAGCAAACCATCTAAAAAAAATCACTATCATATCATTGTAAATTGTCATCCATCAAATTAGCTAACCATGGATCCTACAGCCTGCCTATAGTCAATAAAAATAAGTTCATTTTTTAAGTTAATGAAACTACCAGAGT
This sequence comes from Jacana jacana, assembly GCA_013400555.1. Classification (NCBI taxonomy): domain Eukaryota; kingdom Metazoa; phylum Chordata; class Aves; order Charadriiformes; family Jacanidae; genus Jacana; species Jacana jacana. The sequence goes on along the minus strand of VZTM01030307.1, from coordinate 1,114 downwards.
TATAGCAAAGGACTAGCAAACGGCCATTACTTTTGCACGGGTCAAATGCAGTTCAGTTTGGCTTCAGAACAAAGTTTTTCCCTGACTTCAAAAGCCTTCCCAGCGATTTGGAAGGATTCTTGCTTGAAGTTTGTTGTTGTTAAGAAGTGATTTCCTCATTGCTCTTTGTTGGGTACAAGTGAACAATATGGGGCATAAACAGAACTTCTCAGAGGTTAATAAAGAAAATACTTAAACTACATGGCTAAGATTCTTCTCTGCTACTAATGTATGTGGCAACTATCTCTCTATGCAAAATGGAAATTAGGAAAGAGATTACCCAGTTCAGTTCTACAACGATGTTAATGAGATTTAGTCTCAGTGGGACTCTCTTGGTGTTTGTCAATGTTTGTCAATTATGCCACTTTACCTGTCCTTTTGGCTTTTATTTCTCCATTGACTTTTCTATGCAATTTGCCAAATAGCACAGCATAATAGTAATGAAAACGTCCATTTTAATGCAGGTTTTCTTTTAAAAAAATAATCACACAGTAATAGAATATAATTCAAGTGCTGGCTACAGAAAAGCATTTAAGAATATGATTAACTTCAGGCCTGTGCAGCAATTCTACAAAGAGACTGAAGCAAACATTTAAGTACTTTCCTGGGTAGGTTCTGTAGAAGTTTTAGTCTGCATATTTTCCCGTATCACCTAAGATGCAGGAATTATTATTTTTCCTGAAGCTTTATCTTTTTTCTACTGAGAGTGCTTATAGAAGTTCAATTCCCATCACTTCAGAGATCATATTTCTACATCAGCGGAGACGGTCCCTGTCTCAAAGGTATTATGATGTTAAATGGACAAGGAAGACAAATGCAAGAGAACCGAGGGCAATAAAAACAGTAAGTAACCATCAACAGAAAGAGAGCTGAGAGAATGTCAACCAAAGACATATAATATGCTTTCAGCTGAAAGGAGAGAATGGAGCTGAAGGATGCTGATCATGGGAAGGGAAGGCCAATCTGCTCTCCTGCATTCCCACTGACTTCAAATAAAGTATATCTGGGAGTTTAGACTTAAATTTTTTGCTCCTAATTTTTGCTGGTTTGGGAAGTTAGATCTCCTGTCTTTAAT
>VZTM01030300.1:3226-17075 GCA_013400555.1 Jacana jacana | reverse complement strand
TCCATGTTCAATTATCCAAACCCATGTATATCAAAATATAAACGTTTTGTCCAAGCAGGATTGCTTGTATTAAAGAAAAGGTTTGTGGGTTTTTTTATGTGTCCAACAGCCAATGAAATACAAAGTATTATATCTTTTTAATGTATAAACTTTTATTTATTCAAAACTGGAATATTATCAAGCAATGTGTTTCCAATACAGCCATGAAAAGTTTTGGGTTCTTTCTATGAACAAAATACTCTTAACACAAAATACAACAGGTAAATGCAGAAATGCAGGGCAGCAAATGGAAGGTACAGCAATCAGCTTGTGACCTGACTATTGATCTCTATTAGTTTCCTGGTGCTGCCTGGGTACACCAAAAAAAGAGTTTGTTCCCTTGGTTACAACAATTTATCTTCCCACCTCACTCATACAGATTCAGTCTATAAAAAATTATCACAATGCTAATCTCTGATGAATTCTTCATCAGCAGTGCAGTGCTTATTTCATGTATGTAAGCAAATAATAAGAAAATTATTAAATTGCTATGCTACATCAGAAGGTTAGAATGTGTACTAAAATGGAAAAAAACATAGAAAGATAGATAGAAAATAATTCTGCATTTCTGTGGTGTTGTTATTTTATTTAATATGCTGACAGATAGCATTTTCCTCTTAGTAATGATTATCGAGATAAGAGTTTATTTCTTCTGCAGACCTACTTTTAAGGGCAACAGTTAAAACATTGACAAAGCTTTTAAAAAATTTAACAATGCTAATTTGAAACACAGGTTTAGAAATTGTCTAAGTCATATAAATTCATCTGCAAAGCCGAACAGGCCGAGGGAAAGGAATACACATAGATCATTAAAAGCAGGCATACATTTTTAAATATTTGCTGCCAGGCAGTGATATCGTATCTCTCAAGTTCCCCTCAATATTTGCTCTGAGTTGATTCCAAAGCCTAAACACCATCACCGGAACTGAATGAGACAACCCCAAAATTTTGTATGTAAAATAGGTGGCACAACTTCAAACCACAATTGGAAGCGCTCTCAAAGACTTCCAAGGGATGAGACAGCGTCAGACGAGGGAACCTCAGGGATAGTTTACAAAGATGTCTGTTCTTCAATCACTCTTTAACTCCAGTAAAGTAAAATTTTGTGACTTTAGCCAAATGTAAAATACCTCTCATCCTAACAAAAGCAAGGCAAAATTCCCTCTTGTATCCTTTCTCTTTTTTTCTTTTTTTTCAAACATTAAGTAATTTTTTGTTTGCTATTACAAAAACAGTTCAAAACATGTACTTAGATGAAGGTCTCTGTAGAAGTGGTGCATTAATGACAAACCCCAGGGTTTTTTTAAGCAGAAAGAAAGCTAAATATATAATTACTGTCTCCTTCATTTTCCATCTTACTTAAAATGAGAAGAGAATTGTTAAAATCTACTCCAAAGTTTTGAAAACAGTTTGAGGAAAATGTGATATTTCATTAATCAGGAAAATCTGTATGCAGCTTTTTTTGTTGTTGTTGTTCCTCTCCAGGAAGGTACAGATTATTTTACCATTGTAATTTGTCAAGGAATATTGAGCTTTAAGCTCACAGGAGTTCCGTTTGTCCATTAATCTGATCTCCTCCACATCACAGCCTGACCGCGTTACACACAGATTCCTACGTCTACAGTAAGCATTCATAAATATTAAAGACCAGAATGTGCCTTCCTTTCTGAGTTCATTAAAGTTACCCCGTACAAGTGACCCTCTTTGTGAGGAAAAGTGAGATGGCACTCCATGGGCTTGATTTACCATATTTCTCTGGTTTTATGTTACCAAATTCCATCTCTAAGGTCCTTTGTGAAAACAGAGGGCAGAATCCGCTGCCAAGAAAAGGAAAAATAATCTCTAATTTGTCTCCTATGCCTGACCCTTCTGCTGAGACACGCATTCATCTTCATTTACAGTCCAGCTTAATATACTGCAGCTTGACACCCTAGTGGCTGAGGCCACGGTGCAGTTTACTGTAATGCTAAAGTGGAAGCGAAAGAGGCAAAAAATATCATTTTGTCACCAGATGGAAAGATGAGCATAATGGGGTTTGACGGGATGCTTAATGCCTGCGTGAGAGAACTCTGTTAAAATGGCAGGTCTAGTCCTTAATGTGACGATTTTTCTTATAAGTATCCTCTACTTTCAAAAGCCAGACTTCAGGCCAGATTCTCCCCTCTTTTCTGAAAACAACCTGAACAGCAGCAAACTTTGAATTTACACCCGCTTCCTTCATGGTGTGAGAAAGTAAAATCTGGTCCTTAATTGATTTGGCATCAAAAGAATAAAAAAAAAACAACCCCAAACCTAAAGTCGGAAAGCTGTTAATTGGTCAGTTGCCACCTCCAGCCAGTATAATATTGTGTGGACCTGATTCTTTCTTTCATCTTTTTTTTTTTTTTTAGGTTTTTTTCTTACCTCTTATTCATTTTCAGTCTCCACTTTTTAAGCTCCTTATCTAGCTTCTCTATTTCCTATGTAATAGGGGAGAAGGTGAAGGTTCAACCCAATTTCTGGGTGATTATTATTTTTTGATAAAAGGTATTCTTTGGTACATAATAGAATAACCCAGACAGAGCCAATTATCTGTCTCACATTGAATAAGAAAATCTGCCATTTTGGTGAAGTTTTACACATTGAATGTTAATCATTTTACTTTTTGAAAATCTAGTTAAAGAAGGTTTCCTTATACAATCGATTCACCAGCCCTCCGTTTCATTTGCTTTCTAATCGTGGCATGACAGAAATTGCAGGTATTTAGAAATTAAACAATTACCAGGCAGAAGGTTTGGAAGAACAGCAGAGGCACAAACACCGATCCAGCGCGTAGCCCACTTTACCTTCATTGAAAATTAAGAATTTGCTAACACTGCTGACATGGAAGTTCCTCTTTGGATGCCACGGTGGTTGTAGTGTAACTCGGTAAACAGGGTGTAGCAGGAGCCAAAAAGCCTCGGGCTGGGACTGAATCTTTCTTAAGTCAAGATAAAAGCATCTCTTAAGTCAACATTCATGAGATGGAATCACTTTCATGCTTCTTATAAATATTTTTTATGAAGACATTTGGAATGCTGTGAAGCCAAACCACATTAAAACCAACCCTAGCCCCTTGCATAGTACAGCTACAAGGAAATACACATTCACATTTAAGATGCTGAACTGTGCTTATATATTTCATAGCTTTCCACTGTAAGTATATTAAAAAATACCAAACCCAAATAATTACAGCCTTGTAAGTCCAGTTGATTATATAAATAAACACTGTGTTATATTATTATTATATTACAACCAAACAATGTATTGTAAAGATTTAATCACCCTTGCTGTCCATAGACCAGAAAACCAATGGGTATCTATCAGGGACTCATTTTTCATGTATTCTGTTATGCAGACAAGGAGAAATTATTCTTGATCTCCTATTCTGCTTAATGGGGAAAATCAAAGCAATGGTGACACAGACTTCAAAAGCTTGGAGGCATCTGGGTGTCACTGAAATCAAAGAGAGTTAAGCACTTGGTTTTTTTTCTGGAGATTAGTGTTTACAACCATTCTGACTTATTACTATAGAGACATTTACACTATGATGCAATTCTTTGTAGAAGGTGCCATTGCATTTTTCTGTTGACGGTCCTAAAGGTGCTGCATTCACAAAAGAAAAATGCGTGGCTGTAATTGACCAAAATGTAGAAAGTACAATGATGTAATTAGCCCTCATTTGAGAAAGAAGCTGATTTTAAGTGTCACTAAGATACACAAGGCACCTCCGTGGAAATAAGTCATCTCAGCTTCATTTTCAGCAAAAACTTAAAGACCCATCAGATAGTGTAGCCTTTCAGAGGTAGCATTGGTTCAAAATGTTTTGTCCAGAATGGAAAAAAAAATAATGAAACAATGCTCTAATAACTCCAGAAAGTCAAATGAAGAGAACTTTCACAAAAATGAACTTTTCTGGTGTTATTGTGTTATCATTCATCGAAGAAGGAAAACAAAAATAAATTAAAAAAAACAACCAACCAAACAAACAAAAAAACCAACAACAACAACAAAAAAAAACCAAAACCAAAGGAAAACAGCATAAAAAAGGTTAATTTAAAGATCAGCTGGTGGCTAGGATTTCTGCAGCCACGTGAAGCACAGTAGCATAAGCGGCACGTAACCCAGGTACTGCATAGACACGGGCAGGGATTTCTGCAGTCATCTTCCCACTCAGGGTAAACTCTCAGGAGGTGGCAAAAAGAGGAGAAAGGCTCCTCAGCCACGCAGCAGCCAGCAAGCAGAGTTGGTTTATGGTACTGGGAAAAACGTCACCCCCTTTAAGGAGCTGCAGCAAACTATTTCCAGAAGGAACGGGGAACTCTAGGAAGTATTCTGGGAACACACTATCACTTCCTGTAATAAATGACACCCAAAAGAGACTGGTTAGTCAGAGATCTTAATTATCAAACATAATTTAAGAATTCATCGAGCCATAGGAAATCACAGACTTGGGCCTGGACTTTAAGGAAAGAAGCGTAGCAAAATGAGAGGGAACATACTGAACTTGTCCTAAAAGATGTTGCATTACAAGCAGTAGGACACCATTCCACCGGCTCCTTTCCTTCAGGAGAGAAAACAGACGCTTAAAACCTGGTGCCTCTTTACGCAGGCAGACTATTATGCTCTGTAAATAGGTATAAAATGTCCTAACATTTCTGAGGCTTTCTTATCTCTTGCTCATTTACCTCACTTCAGATTGCTTTCACACTTTCCCCCTTTTCCATTAAATTATTCAAGAGCTCCTGTTTATAAAGGTCACAGTCATAAAAACCAGGGAATGGCAGCACCCGCATGTGGTTTCCAGGCCCAATGAGGCAGCACAGAAAGTGGATTATGAAGGACTCATAAAATGTAAGGCCAGGAGAAACCCTTAGAAGATCTAATCTGATCTCCAAGTCTATGACAAGTCATTATATTTCACTTAATACAGCCCAGTAATGACCTCAGAGCCAGGGAGGGGGAATGCTTCAGCTTCTGCTGAAAATGGTAATGTTGTCTCTTTGGCATGGGTGCCGGTTGGTCAAACAGATTGCTGGTACCTCCAATGAAGGTGATTCTCCACAGAATTATTTCTGTGTCTTAGAGAACGGGAATCAGGGAGCCCTGCTGGTCAGAGCAGAGAGAAGGGAGCACTCTTCCTTCAAGCTTCATCCTCCTCCTGACAGAAGTGCACCCTGGCCCCAGCATTGACCTGGAGACTCAATGTAGACAGGGCCTTCAACAAGCAGAAACAACTGAAAAAAGACCCATGAGCTACCTTGTATGATTTGTCAGTTATAGATTCCAGCCATGCTAAGTTAATGAAGCTGCTTCCTATTTAAACCACACATTTTGTTGTTTGGGTTTTTTTGAGAGAGAGTTGGGGGGATTCATCCTGGAGAAGAGAAGTCTCTGGGGAGAACTCAGAGCCCCTTCCAGTCCCTAAAGGGGGGCTACAGAGAAGATTGAGAGGGATTCTTTATCAGGGAATGGCACAACAGGAAAAGGGTTAATGGTTTTAAACTGAAAGAGGGGAGATTGAGGTGAGATCTGGGGAAGAAATTCTTTGGTGTGAGGGTGATGAGAGCCTGGCCCAGCTTACCCAGAGAAGCTGTGGTTGCCCCATCCCTGGAGGGGTTCAAGGAAGTAGGACAGGGCTTTGAGCAACCTAGTCTGGTGGGAGACGTCCCTGCCCAGGACAGGAGATTTGAACTGGATGATCTTTAAGGTCCCTTCCAACCCAAACCATTCTGTGATTCTATGATTCTTCCTTTTTGCATGCCAGGGACAACAGTTGNATTTCCCATTCGGTAGATCTACTTCTCTTACTGTTTTCTTTTTATCTACAAGCCAAACTTTGTCTATATTATTTTGATTGTTTATTTAAACTGCCTGGTCAGTTTGTAAGAGACCAGCCCTCATCTCTTAACCACACTGCCAGTCTTTATATCCTCCATAAACTCCACCACTTCTACCTATCTATACATAAATCACCAAGAGGCTGTTTGGGAAAGGTTTTGATTTGGATTCAATACCAAGAGCTTGCAGAAACTCCTTAAACAGAACCCCTTTAATAACAGTTTCCCATTTATGGGTTATTTTTTTGATCAGCATGTTAATTAATTTTTGATTTAGCTACATGTTTCTTGCTGATATCTCACAGCATTAATCTTTTTGCCAGCGTTTTAGTTATAAAATACATTAAAATTATACATTCGACTGTTAAGACCTCACTCATAGGCACTAAATGCCTCAGTAATAATTCAGCTATACAGTTACCTTTTCGAGGGAAATTTGTAAAAGGTTTGTTTGACAAGACTTATTTGCTATAAACCCACATTGAATGGCATTAATTATATTCCTAAACAATACTTGCAGTAAACAGCCCGTGAACAATCCATCAAACAAAGCGTGTTTGCGCACTGCATTTGGCCTCTGTCAGGAGAAGCCAGTAGGAGCGTTTCCATCGATTCCGGGGGACTCTGCGTAAGGCCTTTACCAACCACTTTAAAATAACGTGCACATTAATTTCAAAAAGCCCTCTGCTCGCTGACACTTCCTGAACACGGAGTGGGACCAGACTGAGCGAAAAAGCTCACGCTCTAGGAAGGATTCATCCAGCTTTCGGGAAGACGTGTCTATAAAGAGCGCCGAAATACCGGAGTTACCGCTATTTCAAGGTCTCTCCTTTGCACTTCAAGTTTATAATCGCGGCTCATATTTTGCTGGCTCCTCGCAGGCAGCCCTGCCAAAGAGAAGTGGGGAGCTTCAAATGCAAGTTAGCAGATAAAGAGCACCAGGCTCCTGGGCTGGCCTCAGTAGGCCGTTCTTTAGAAAATGCTAGATGAGAAAATGAATACCCTGTTGCTAAGTTACCTTTGTTTCATTTACTGCCGTAATTATTTGTTGCTTAAAGAAAAAGCATTGACATTTCCCCCTCAGTCCCTGCCATATGGAAGATAGGCTTTTAAGATTCTCTTATGAGAGGTGCACGTTTATAATATATACCTTTATGTTCTCCCGGAGCAAGAATCAACATGCTGGGGGACAATCAAGACATTTCGGGCTTCAGAAACTTCTGCCCGTGCCATTCCAAAACCATTCTAATATTCCTGACAGTTTATTTTTAGAAGTGGATACAATTCATAACCCCTTCATTACATATTTCCCTGCTTTTTAATCAATCAGAAAAAGCGCAAGATAGAATTATCCGCTGTACACCTTAATCACTGTGTAGAAGCGTTGTTCCCTTCTGGAGGGTTAACAAAACAGATGGTGTGAGTGAATGGGCTCATATTTCAGTTTTTAATCACATTCAGCACCACAGGTCTTATGTGGGTCCGTATGATTTTTGGGATATTTAACTTAAAAAGAAATAATAAGGAAATAGTGTAAATTGTAAGTGAGGGCAAAAGCAAACGCCATCCTAAAAATGTGCAGTTGTGGGTGTGTGGAAATGGATGACTTTTGTGGCAACTCATTTTTACCAGAGGACCTCAAAGTATTTTTCAAATTTTGAACATCACAAAGCTCCTGGGCAGGTCAGGGATAGACATGTGCCATGGTTTAACCCCAGCTGGAAGCTGCTCAACTACTCATGCAGTTCTCCCCTTCCCCAGAAATGCAGGGAGAAGGTACAGAAAAGGAGGGGAAAGGGAAAGGGAAAAAAACCTTGTGTGTTGAGATAAAGACAGATTCATGGAATAATAGCAGATAATTAAAACAATAATAATATTAACAGCTATGATGATGACAACAATGATGACAACACAAGTCACTCTCAGCACCCAGTGTCATAGAATCATAGAATCATTTAAGTTGGAAGAGACACTTGGGATCATGGAGTCCAACCATCAGACCCTCTCTACAAAGTGCTCCCCTACACCAGATCCCTCAACACCACATCTCATTGACTCTGAAACACATTCAGGGATGGAGACTCCACCACCTCCTTAGGCAGGCCATTCCAGTGCCTGATGCTCTTTCTGTGAAGATCTTTTTCCTAATGTCCAACCTAAACCTACCCTGCTGCAGCTTGAAGCCATTCCCTTTTGTAATTTCTGTCCTGCTGTCCCAAGCAATGATTCAGGATTCCCCCACTTCCAACCCCCATTTATACACTGAGTATGATGTCTATGGTACAGAATATTCCTTTGGCCATTCCATCCTTCTGTCTATGCTTCTTCTCAGCTTCGATGGGAAGCTAAAAAGAGTGCTTGAGAAATATGAACAGCACCTAGCAACAACTAAACCAATATGCATTAGTGACATTCTTATCACAGCAATCACTAGGAATAAAATTAACTCCTTCCCAGCTGAAACCAGGGCAAAATGTTAATCCTATATTCTTGAAACAGAGAAGTTAAATGACAATCGAAACAACTATAGGGAGATTAAGTGACCAATCAATGTCACAGACTCAGTCAGTAGCAGAGCTAGGGATAATAACTGCCTCCAGTACTGGATTCTGATTCTTAATAATGTATTTTAGACAAATTGTGAAGACAAGATATGAAACCTTTACCATTCTCACTTCCTTTTCCAGTGCTGCTCACAGCCTGGCATCACAAGCATGTAGGTACAGAAGAGAGCCTTGTGCCCCAGCAGCAGTGCAGTGGCAGCAGCACTGTGTGGGCACTGGGGTAAAGCCTCAGGTGGCTGTCAGCTTGGAGTGGTGATGTACCTCTGTGGTGCTTATACACGATAATAATGGAAGCCACAGAAGGATGTCAAAAAGACCATTTCAGACCTTGCTTTCTGCACTGCCTTTTGACCCATGTCTACAAAATTTGGAAGCATTACTTTTTTTCTTCTTCTTTTTTTTATTTTCATATAGATTCATGAAATCTATGCATTGAGTCTGTAGTACCGACATGGTATGAACTCACCTGTGACTCAAGCCACCAATGCACTCTTTGTAAGCCAGATGGGCTTGTGCAGTTGTTTTATTTTTAAAAATTTCAGGAAAAAAAAAAAAAAGAACCAAAAAAAAAGATGATCCGTAGCAACTCTGAAGTTTCTTCTCTAATGTCAAAGGGGCAACAGCTTTTCCTTCATTCCAATGCTTGACTGCATAGTCCAAACATTAACTACCTGAGCAATGAACAAACAAACACGGGGATAAATACATGAAAGAAGGCAACCTATTCAGCCTGCTCGATCAAATAAGTAGGATGTCCTTTCTGCTAAAGCTCTCCCTTACACAACAAAGCAGTTACCTTATTTCTTGCTCGTGTCTCCCTCTAAACAGCAACCGCTTCATTGTTATTTGACAATAGACATAGGTTCAGCGTTTGACAAGCAGTCAGAAATAAGGAGACGTACCCTTGAAGAATAAGCAGTGTGCTGGTACATAAGGAATCATCAAGAGATAGAAACAAACTAAAAATATTGCCTTTCTTTAATCATTTCCCTTACAAGGTTACTGACTCAAAGAGAAAGTCCTGGTTTTATTTCAGTATCATTTCACCTTGCCTTCATCCACTCCCATGCCGCATTTTTACATTTTCTACCTATTTAAGGACCCACTGAGGAACATGTTCACACATTCTTACTCATTTATCTTTGTCACTTGTAATTACCACGGTGGCCATTTTCTTACTTGTGCATATTCCCGCTCTACTCCTCTTTCTTCCTCCCCTCCTCGGAGGAGTGTGGCACTCTTTATTCCAGGCACCCTTGGCTGTACCATCTGCAGGAAGATCAAAGACAGGGTCATATCCATCTAATAACAAGAGAGGAAACAATACTGTAGGTGAACACTCTATTAGCCTCCTTCTTCATTTTATTCAGGTCAGCGCTCAGGGACTTTCAGATGTCTTTGAACAAATGGATGTGAAAATGAAAGACAAGTTACAAAGAAATAAGTTTCTTTTCTTACGCAAGTTAGGCTGATAGGTTGAACCACGCTAGTGTTATAATAGTCTTTTCCCTGGGCAGCTCAGGAAGTATCTTTTCTGAACAATCCTCACCCTTCAAAATAAAGCATAAAAATCTGCTTCCATCTTGAGACTCGCAGCTATTAAAAAATGTCCAGAGGCGATAAACTGAAGACTTGTGTAGGATACCGAGGACATTTATTATTGACAGGAAATCAGTCTTCCATGATAGCTGAGCTACAAGCTCTCTATAGAGAGGGGACTAATTTCTCCCCTGGTGTAAATAGGCAAAGCTTTCCTGACTCTGGTGGTGCTGCATTAGTTTATACAAGCAGAGAATTTGAACTCAAATCTTTAATTTATTTTGGATGCCCGGGACTGCACAGTTTGGGTCACTGCACAGCAAAAGCTCGCTGAGAATAGGGCTGCAGTGGAGGGAGTTTTTGGAGCACCACAACTCCAGTGAAGTTTCAGCTTTGGACACTTTTTGAATCTTGTGTGAATTTTTTGGTCCAACTGAGCACCCTGAGGACTAAAGGGACTGTTGTGATGCGCTTGGCACAGCTGAGTTCAGCTGGTATCTAACTGAGGCAGCCCATGTGTGTCTCGTTGAAAAGGTGAAAAATGGTTGTATTAACTAAAGATAGCCACTGCATTTCTTCCTGCAGTGAAACCTATGGGCATGACAGTATGCTGGGCCAATGTTCCAAATGCTTTTCTCTGGTGTTTGTTGTTGGTTTTTTGCCTTTTTTCTTAAAACACAGCGTTCCTTATATAGTTCAGAGAAAGCCAGTGAAAGCATGGAGAAATATTTTCAAAACAGACGACAGAAAGAAAAAAAAAGAACCACAAATGTGCAGTTATGTCAATATATGTGCATATGAGACATTTTCTAGTGCTGATAATGCTGTCTCCAACACTTTGTCTAATGCTGGTAATATTGAGTGTTGTATTAAAATCCCATAAAGAAGTGTGTCCTCAGCATGTGTAAAGTTTCACAAAATGTCATTGCTATTGACTTTTGCATCCCCTAGCTGAGGGCTTGCTCCTTTATTGGATTATTTTTTCCCAGATGGGATTATATGAACTCAACTTTTCATCTCCGGAAAAGTCCCAGGTAATTTAATAGAAAATGTATTCCTCCTGCAATATTCTAGAGGATGTTTCAATGTTCTTTTTGGTAACAGCTCCTTCCCCGCTAAATTCAGTAAGTTTTTAACTGTGGTCTCAAAACCCACAAATGATTAATTTCTCAGTTCAGTAGGCCATCTAAATAAATGCCTAACTTCATGAATATGGGTAGTTTATTTGAAGTTATGAGAGTACTTTACCACATGGCTAACTCTAAGTTAATGGTAAGAGCTTTGCTAAATTAGGATCATTATATATATATACAATCCATAAGATTTTTCTAAATGTATTCCCCTAATGTAGTAAAATATATGAATCTGTTGCTACATTAACAGTGTTTAAGGAAATTAGTTGATGCATTCAATTATCTTCTGTTGAAAAAGAATAACAGTTCCCATCTTTCAAGGCTTCTTTGGGTAGTTGCTGTAGTTCATCATGTGTTTTTTCAGCTAATTATGGTAGGCATTTCATTGAGGATCACTAGGATGGTAGTATGCATTGTCCTGAGTAGAACTTGGGTAAGAAAAATGAATAAAAATATTATTGTGTAACTTATTTTTAATTTCCTATTGTGCTTTAATATGTAACATTAGTTGCATGCTCTATTTTCCAAAAGAGAAAATAAAAGGCGGCATTCAAGAAGGCGTTGCTCTAATCAAGCATTGTTGTACAGCTCCTTCCCACTGTTTAGAGCACCAGATGTCTCATTTTCATACATACAAATGTTGAGGTAGCAATCAATGCACAGGAATGGCTGTTGGGGCCAATGTTTTTGTTGTTGTCGTTGTAGGTTGGTTTTTGTTGTTTGTTTGCTTTAAAGCTTGTCTTCTTTGAAATAACCCACTGACATCTGGAAAACTACTGCAAAGTAAGTGCCAGCACTTCATCAGACTACCATGTGGCTACACTGGCTCAATGGATTTACTTGGAACAGAGCCATAGACAGGAGCATAATAATCCAGACTATAGCCACAGCACAAAATAAATAACTAAAAATAGAATGAGTTAGTTTAATGCACAAATAAATTACAAGTTGAGGATAAACAGACCAACAACAAAGCATCATCCCTCGCCACATTAAAATGAGAACAAGCTGTCTTTTTCCTCCACGGTGCAAAGGAAGAGAGGCTGGGAATATGAGGTTAAGAATTGATGCTGATGCAAAATATTCCTTTCGGAGCTGAGATATTTTGAAACAGATGACAAAAGTCTATTATTTTCAGGGCAGCTCATTAAAATGTATGAAGGTGTTGCCAGTATTAGAAAGACACCACTTACAATATAGTCAGTAAATTTCAGAGAAGGTCACACCAGAGATCCTACATCAGGTGAAAAATACCTGTATGGTGCTATAATGGGACTCCAGAATGTGCTGGCAGAAATTCAGGTTTCTTAGGTCACCTGTCATCATAACAGCGACTGCTGGTTCTAAGAGAAGGATGAACGTATTTTCAGAGAGCCCTCTGTGGATTCAGCAATTGTCTTCGGCTGCTCAGTGTCAGAGCCCTTGTCTCTTCCCAAAGAAGTTCAGATCCGTAGCCCAGAGGTGCTTTGCCAAGTGCTGTGGACCACGCGATGCAGTGGACAGTGAAATAACGTGGTCGGAGACTAACATTTTGTAGACATGCACGTTCTGACAATCTGCAGACTCAAAAATCCCTATTTATGGTCAGGAGCTGTTGAAGGATTTTGCTGGGTTTCTTTTTGCATTCTGCTGGAAAAGTGCTGTCATTATTAATTGGTCTTTCATTTTGCTGTTTTACAGGCAGTTCTGTAAATTGTCACAAATCACAGGCAAATATTAAATTCTTTGGGACAGGAGCTGTCATTGGCTTTCTATTTGTAAAGTGCCTAACGCAGTAGTTTGCCTCTTGGTCCACCTAGAATATCAATTTTAAATAAAGCAACCATCACCTATCTCAGCTAACCTTTACCTGAGATAAACATAAATAATACAGCATACACAGGCTTGCAGTAATAAGGTAAAAATCAGTACACATTCTCCATATGAACTCTCCTCATGGAGATTTATGACTCGGGAGAGATGCTGATGAAGTTCAATCTTTGCGTAGGATGGAGAAGCACTAAAGGTCTGGAATTAAATGGTTTTTTTAGTCATGGATACGCTGTTTTCTTATCAGTTGAAAGGAGGACCATACGATTTTCCACACAGCTTTGTTATAAAATGAGCCAGAAATTGTTCAGCTTTGATAACATGTCCTTAGAAGGATAATAAAAACCAGAGTAACCACACCAGTAGTAACATGTAAGCTATTACCAGTGACTTAACAAGCACATTCAGAATTCATGTTGATTTATCAACTACAGTTTCTCCTTGGAATTACTATGGTTTCCACTAAAGACAGATCTTCCAACCTTTGCTTAAAAATGCAGGAACTAAAGCAAATGAGTAAACTGTTTGAGAGCTTCTTAAATTATCTTAATTGTTGTAGTTTAAGTCAGTCAAGAGACTTTTCACACAATCTGAAATGTATCAAGCCCTAATAAGGTCTCGCGTTCGGGTGACATTCAATCCTCTGACCAGGAGGATGGGTTTGCAGCAGCCTCTGAAGGAATGTCATCCTGTAAATCACAACATGGGACAGAGGAAGAGGAGTGCCCAGGATGATTGCCTGCTCCAAATGCTGGTTTTTAACTTAAAGAAAATCAAGTCCTCCTGGCCCTCTTTTAGCTTGAATTGGAACCTCTAAAAACGTTTACTTTCAAAAGCAGCTGGAAACCAATGGTTATGTCTATTAACAGGACGGGTACTACTTAAAGTATTTCTTATTGGAATCATT
>VZTM01030299.1:18562-49343 GCA_013400555.1 Jacana jacana | reverse complement strand
TAAGAATGATATGATGTTTAAAAATTGCTCTTCCCTTCCACTGAAATTTAATTTTAAATGTTCTCTCTAGCACAAATAAATTTTTGCAGCACTGAAGACAGAAGTTGTGATGAGTAGTGGGTATCTGTTAAATTTTACGGTGTATGTTTCATCATGTGTCTTGATTTGAGAAGGTGCATTTTCAATTTATGATGATACCAAATGAAACAAGGATAAAGACTTCAGAATGTCCCACTTGCTTACAGCTCCTGTGAAAAACACTAAATCAAAAGGCATAATTCTGTTTTCCAGACTTGAAGATCCACTTTTTTTTTGGAAAGTGATAGCTATTCTATATTCCAAACCAAATGGACCAATGCTTTGGGAGGGGGAAAAAACATGTAGACCCTATCATCATATCTCCTACTCACAAATCCTAGAAGCTGGACTTCTAATTATACTTAGTGCTTTGTATTGCAATATTCCAGAAGCCATTAAGAAAAGGATGTTTAGAGGTGCAGAAGAAGTGCTTGTTGCTCTTCACCTTATCCACAGTGTCACAAAAAGATATTTCATACATCTGTGGATCTCAATGTGCTAACACCAAGAGACCGAGCTATTAGGGTGAGATGTATTTTTTTGCTTGAAATAATGTATCCCATGGCTCAAGAGAGCAAGATTATTAACGTTCCAAGATCTGCAGAAAATTAAGAAGCTGCTTCACTGAGTTCTTAGCAGTTGACTACCATTTTGGCTCTCAAGTTCCACTGTTGTCCTTGGCAGCATAGAAGTGTTTTGTGTCAATATGGAATACAGCATTACTAAAGGAATTGTTGCATCATAGAAAAGACTTGTACTTTGATCTAAGAATTACTAAGACGTGGAGTTCTGTAAGCACAGTTAGAAAAGATTGCTATGACAATCTATGCACTACCTCAAAATCTGAGCTGTTATCAAGATTATAGAGGTGGTAGCATGGATCTCATACTATTGGGGTCGTTTGTATGGCTGTGTAGAAGAGTGGCCCAGTGCCATGGCTCTTACTAGGTGTGGAAGAGGAAGCTTCTGGTTGATGATATGTGAACTTAAATCCCAGTTTCCTAAGGCGATCAGTGCATCTGACCTCAGTGAAGTTAGGAATCTGCTGTAATCTGAAAAGGAAAAAAGCTTGCCTCGTATGGAAAAAACCTTTTGGTGGTTGTTTTGAATGCTTTCCTCTTCTGCTATTGAAGAAAACTAAAAAAGAGAGAAAAAATAATCAAGCAAAAACCAGGCAGATGGGGAAGGTGCTTGTTGAATGAGCATTTGCATTAAAGGAGCAGAAAGTTTTCCTGTGTTTTGTTTGTTTGTTTGTTTGTTTTTGTTTTTAAACTCAGCTGCATGTCTGCTTTTTTGTAAAAGGAATCTAAGAATGTGATTTTTATACAACCTGCTCATATACCTCCACTTTTGAACAGATGCTTGTTTTGAAGACATGAAACTATAAATATAATAGTTCAAGCTCCTCAGACTTGAGCAAATAGATCACAAATAAATCATCATTCGATTTCACCTAAGTTTGTGAGAGGAGAGAGAAACCAGCATGATGGTCGGAAGTTCCCTTCCTGCTTTCTAACCAGAAACAATGACTCCTGCCATTATTTTGCCATGAGACATGCAAAGCATTTGTATGTTTATACACTCACTGGTAATTCCATTGAGGGTTTTACCCCTCAAATGAGAGACAGTGAACTGTGAAAGTCATAATTATTCTTAAGGTTTAACCTTTTCTTAGAACCAAATACCTTATTGTTCAAAAAGGGTTTTATTCAATACAGTTATAAGACCAGTGTTTTTAAACTGACAAAACCAGGTGATTAATTTAAAACTTATTTTTAAGGGATGTTGTTAGGATTGCTACTATGTTTGTCATGTGTATAACAATGACATTTTATGTATTGTTATGTATAACATAAATTGCTTTTAGTTTCAAAGAATTTACAGTTTTCAGAGATAAGCTATTGTGAAGGGAAAGTATCGGTACAAACTAAGGAATGTAGACAGTGGGTTAACATACATCTAGGAACTAAACTCTAGTTCTGAGTCATGTATTCAAGTGCCACACAGTTCTGATAGAGCAGGGTTTTCTGGAGAATGTTACGCTGTATTGAAGTCTGGGTAAGAGCTTGTCTATAACTAGTTTGAGCACTGACATGCTGTTGTAGAGCAGAAAGATAAAACAGTTAAAGTGCTTACTGTTTCAAAGCTAAAGCATTAGGTAAGGGATGGTTTAAGAGTTGTAAAGCATCAAGAATAAGGAGCTTATTTCTGAAAATTAGTCAGCTTATTATTAATAGTCGGGGATACATACATTGATATTTTGTCTAGCACCGTAATGTCTAAAATTATATCTGCTGGTTAAACAGTTTGGCCAACCTATTTCAAAAGAAGACATGAGTGACAGAACTTGGGGTGTTCTGGAACAAAGACTAAGCTGAATGCCTGACAAAAAACTGGAATGGAAACTTCACAGAAGCTAAAATTACAATGCATGATACTAATTAGATAAGTGGACTTCAGATAGTGATATTGCAGAGGATCCAGACACTTTTCTCTTCCTGTAACTTTCAGTAAGTTAGAAAACACATAGTAAGCTTACTTGAATAATATTTTCAACCTGTGTGGTTCAACTGAGCTAGCTTTAAAGCTGAAAGCTGATATTGTGTGTTTGCCTTAACAGCAGCTGCACAAACTCTTGGGGTATGTGTATGGATATTTGACATACAGAAGAGTCATATGTTATAACCGTTTAGTTTTCTGGTGCCAAATACAATTTAAAGTATGTAGTAGCTCATTATCATTGGTATCAGTCCAAATCTATTTTGATGCAGCTTGATACTAGAATAGCAGAGGAGGTTGTGTCTTCAGTTCTAGCACTGATTGATATTGCGGGTTTTTGACAGCAGCTTTGTTTTTTTCAAAGAGACTCATGTTAAATAAGGTCTAAACTTACGTTGTCTTTCAGTTCCTAAGAGCAGAATTTCTGTTGTGCTAAAAAAAAATGAGAACTTCCAAACTGTCAGTATGTATGTAGGGAGCTTTTTCCAGCTTTTTAAAAATTTTCTCTATTGCCTTTATTTTTGTGCTTACTGTTAACACTGACATGGGTAAGGAAAGTTAACATGCTGTCTCTGTTGGATAAAATAGGCTACAGAGTAAACCAGTGCTTCTTAATGTTTTAGCTTGCAATAATTTTGCAAGAAAGGAAATGCAAATATGTGCCAGTACAGTTAGAATAATACTATAGCCAAAAAAAAAGGAAATACCTAAAATATGAAATATTTTGGAGTTGTGTTACGTTTTTTGTTAACTTTTGGAACATAGGGTATTAAATGGTCTAATTTTGAAGCCTGTGTTATTTCTGGTAATAATGAAAACAAAAATGCAGATAAAAGCATCTTGGGAAGCATTGCTGTGTTTTGATGTATGAAGTTGGGGATACCATATTGTAGAAAAATTAATCACCCCATTAAAACATTGTCTAGTTCACTTGTTCTCAAACTTCTTTTCTTTTATTCTCTGCTAGATTTAAGACCTATTTCCCATCACTGCTCTCAGTTAGAATCATAANCTCAATTGCTCTTCATAAGATTTATTCTCCAGGCCCTTCACCAGCTTCGTTGCCCTCCTCTGCACTCACTCCAGCACCTCAAGATCTCTCTTGTGCTGAGGTGCCCACAACTGGACACCAGACTCAAGGTGTGGCCTCACCAGTGCTGAGTACAGGGGGGACAATCACCTCCCTACTTCTGCTGGTCACACTATTTCTAATACAAGCCAGGACGCCATTGGCCTTCTTGGCCACCTGGGCACACTGCTGGCTCATGTTCAGCCTCCTGTCGACCAGCACCCCCAGGTCCTTTTCTGCCAGGCAGCTCTCCAGCCACACTTCCCCAAGCCTGTAGCGATGCATGGGGTTGTTGTGGCCCAAGTGCAGGACCTAGCACTTGGTCTTGTTGAAGCTCATGCCATTAACATTGGCCCATCTATCCAGTCTATCCAAGTCCCTCTGTAGAGCATCCCTGCCCTCATGTAGATCAGTTTCCAGTCTGATCTGTTCCAAGTCACTGTAATACAATTGAGTGTGTGCTTTCCTGCCAAATGAATGTGATCATTCATAATTTCCTTCCCCCTTAAATAAAAAGACAGAAAAAGACAGAAAGCCTCCACACTCAGTGCTCCCCCAGAGTACACGAAACAAACCAATATAATCTTGGTAAGTTAGTCATGACACTCACCTAGCTTAAAGCTCCTCCAAATTTTGCCTTGCCTGTTCAAGCAAATTTACTGTACCCTTAGAATCATAGAATGGTTAGAATTGGAAGGGACCTTAAAGATCCTGGAGTTCCAATCCCCTTGCCATGGGCAGGGACACCTCCAACTAGAGCAGGTTGCTCAAAGCCCCATCCAGCCTGACATTGCAAGAAAATATGCAAATATGTACCAATACTAGAATAATACTATATCCAGAAATAAAAGGAAATACGTCAGCTATGAAATATTTTGGAGTTGCTGTAATTTCTTTGTTAACTTTTGGAACATATGGTATTAAAAGGTCTTTTAACCTAGACTGTTGCTATTTCTGTAGTTTCTGTACGCTTTCTCTACACCAGGGTGTTACAGGGAATTGCCGTGTGGCTGATAGTCCAGTTTTTCATAGCCTGTGCTCAAACCAGCCTTTTCCATGTAGTATGCAACCTACAGTGAAACGTAACTCGTGCCTGGGGAATATATTTTTACTTGGTTGTGGATCTTGTTTCAGTCTACCATTCCTCCTGTCCCATTTTACTGTTGCAGAAAAGGAGAGTATGGTCAAAACTATAAAGATATTTTTCTTAACACTTTTCCAGGTCTGATGAGAGTCTCGTGAAGGCTGCACTGTGTCTTGGCAGTGTCTGGCAGTAATATACCAGTAGTAGATATCAAGGAAAGGGTGGGACAGGATAGTGGTAGGGTAGGGCATGGGTTGTGGTAGCTTCTCAGAACCGTTCCCCAGCTCTTACTTTGTGGCTCAGGGCTTCTGAAAACAACATCGCGTCCTATTACTTCATAGACCTTTAATGGGCTTTTTTTTTTTTTTTTTTAAATTCAGTAGTTTGTCTGATTTGTGTAATAAAAATTAGATTTTTATTTGTTTTCTATCTATACAAAATTATTTCAGCATCCCGTCACGGGAGTTTTTGAATTTGCCATCTGTTTACATTTAATGACAAAATAATGATATTTTTAATTTCTAATATACATTTAGCAAACAGCTTAAACTTTTACTATTCAACACTAGATTGAAGTTAAGAACTGAAAGAAGAAAAACGCTGTTTTACAATTCAACAATAATAATTAAAACCCAAACAAACTGACCCCCCTTAAGAAGATAAAACCTGAATTCTGCCAGTCTCTTGTCTGTGGCACAGATTTGAACCATCCTGTAGCATGAACTGCTTTTGTTTTCCATCCCAGTGTCCTCATCTAGTTAGGAGAGGTGGAGACTAGAACCAGATGGAATATATTGATACTTCCTCTTCCTCCTTTCTTCCCTTCCTGAAATGCAATCGGTATTTCAATGGGAAATCTCAGCCTCTTGTTTGAGGATGATGTTGAGGTTAGCCAAAATTATTGAGACTGTCAAAATTACTCATATTGAGCAAAGGTTGAAACTTCTAATGACCTAATTTTGTTTTTCAGACTGAAAACCTAGAGAGTACAATTACCATACCAGATATCAGATTACATAGTAACCCTTCAGCTTTTAATGTTTACTGCAATGTCCGCCATTGTGTGTTGGAGTGGCAAAAAAAGGAAGCGTCTGTCTCATTGGCTTCAAAGAACAGTGTACAGAGCGGGGATTCGGACAGTGATGAAGAGGAGGAATCCAAAGAGCCACCTATTAAACTTCCAAAGGCGAGTAACTGGGTACTCTTGAAAGCATGCCACGTGTGTGATCTAAAGATGGTATATTCTTTATGGGGAATAAAGAACAGTATTATAAGCCAGCTGCTCAGAAAGTAGTTATAATTTTATTTGTTGTCTGTCTACTCCAGAATCATCTGAATTGATGAATGAGGAAGTTCTGTGTACCTGCCCAATAATTAATTTTAAAGTAAATTAAATGTTAGATAAACATTCAACTTGTACTCCTTTATAAGTACTGGTACTTGACGATAAGCTATAGCTTCAAAAGTCTACACAAACTGCAAATCAGGCAGCTCTTGTATCTGTCAGAGGCTACTTACTGGTATGACAAAGGGTACTTTCTCTTGCTTTACTGCCAAAAAAGAATAAATCTTTCTGCTAGTGGAATTCAGTTGGTGGAGTGTTTTCTAAGGTGATTTGCCAGGTATACGTGTAATTGCAGTAGCTGACAATTATTCTTGCTACTTTATTCGTTAAGCTTTCCCCTTTTTTGGCCTTACTATCTTTTGGCACTGATAACTCTAGATAGTAATGCACATTAAGGTTTTGGATGCTATAGGTCAACAGTTAGGGTATTTTTTTTAAGTATTTGCCACTTCTATGTTCGTATCAGGATTAATGGTGCAAAGTCAGAAATAATCCATATAGGAGCTAGTTTTTTCTTAATTTTTGTCTTTTGGAATTTGCTGATTCGCTTGTTTTGTATAATGTAACTTCTCTGCATTTAGTTTTGTTCATTACTAGCTTATTAATGCTATGAGTCCTACTTCCTTTTTTTGTTTTTCTGAGTCTAAAAAGCCTATTCAGAGTAACTTTCCTGGTTTGTATTTGCTCTAAAAACAACACAAATACTGAATCAAGAAGGTTGTTGCAGCAGTGACTATGTAGAATGTTCTAGTCGCTCAGAAAATCAGAATTTTATAGGGGATTGTGTTTAGTATTATCTGAAGGTAAAGTTGGCCTTCTGGAAAGAACGGTGAAGAATTGCAGAGGAACATAACCAAATCAAGTAGCTGCAACTTGATAGCTGAAATTTCACGGCTGATAGTTGTGAAATAACACACAGTCAGTAGGAATAAAGTTAGCTTTGTTTATCAACTGCATCTGACTCCTCGTGAGGAGTGAATTAAATGAATCAGCAAATGCTTGTAGATACTTAATTTGAAATGTTAAGTAAAAGGCAATGTAGCTATTAGCATTTATAAAGAGCAGAATGGAGTTTTAAAGAGTTGTTGATATTAAAAGAACTGCACAGAAGGATGAGATTTACCAGCAATATGGACAGAACACTTGGAAGTTGAAACTGAAACATTGGCGGTGTTAAAAGTGTTGGGAGGTTTTAATCAAAAAGAGACATAGAGAAGTGGTGCAGTTCAAAAAAGACAGTGGCTTTGAGAAAATTGATACAGAAACCATAGGTAGGAAGCTTTATGTTTCCTTTCTCAAAACAGAAAATGAGTGAGCTATTTTGTTACATTTGAGTACAGTAAGTACAAAAGTAAAAATCAGTACACTGTCAAACTAGTCATGCAATTTCTATAATAAGATTGAAAACAGTTGTTTTTAACAAAAGGTAAAAGAGACACGGTTTGCTGTGTCTGTATATGTCAGTACAATATAATTTTATTTTGGCTGTTTGGTCAGTTTAGTAACTTGCTGTAGTAACTTTACGTTTTTTGGATTTACATGGGATATTTGCCTTTGCTTGACTTATTTCTTTAGTACCTTTGCCAACGACGAGGAAGTCTTTCTACTTGAAATAAGGCAGATTCAGTTCTACGGATTGATATGCGGTTGCTCCCCCCTCAAAATTAACACTGACCTATGGGTGATCTGCAAAAGCCCTGTTCTAAAAGAAACAAATGCTGGATTAAAGCGGAATTAACTGACTAAACATTCTTTGCTCTGCAGTGGGATAATCTTCCTGTTTAGATAATGGGTTTAAGAAAAATTGATAAATTTAAAGTTGTACCAAAAAAGGCGGGAAAAATACTTACTCCCTTCAGAAGTATTATTTTAAAATTTACTAGGAGGATGTGTTACCTGTGTAAATTATTTTTTGTATGCATATAAATTAATGTAGAGAATTAAATATACAGATAAATAAGAAATACATAATAATATGTATTTATGAGAATACACAATAAATATGTATTCTCAACTAGAATAGAAATGTGGGTATTGGGTAATTATGAGAGAGAGAAGAGAAAGGGAATAATACAGTAGATAAGATTGGGATTTTTTGAGGAATTAATTATAGGCCATTATGCTTGCATCCAGGTTAAAATTTTATAAGATTGGCTTATGCTTTTTGATCCGAAGTCTCTAAGGTGTTGCAAAGGGAATGAAAGAATGCCTGCATGGAGAGAGAGAGCATCAGTATGAGTTGGCAGGCTGTGACACAGACGGCAGGAGTGCTGGTTTTGGCTCAGTGACCCTTCTGAGAGCAGTGTGAATGACCATAAGATATCTTGAAAAGAGCTTTTGCTTATACTGTCCTTCAGTGCACAGTTTGGAGGAATCGAGAGACAGAGAGATACCCACATTCTGCATATATATATATATATACATGCGTTTGCATGCATAAATGAATATTTGTTTATTTATTTGAAGGTAGAGAGACCTGTTTTAAGAGACCTGCCCAGTCAGTTATCTCAGTGGAAAAAACAAACCCAAGCAAAACCTGTGCGGGTCAGGCAAAATCCCAGTGGAACTTCCAGTCCATCGGAATGGAAGTTCACCATATTTCCTCCACTGTGTTAGGTTCTCTGCTTTCTCCAGCTGCCTGTCAGCTGCTGTCTGAAGATTGGGAAGAGCAGAATAAACTTCTCAGTTTCTCCCAGAGATGCTATCACTGAAAAGAAAATTTCTGAAAATGTACTACAGTGTATTTTATCCTGCAAGATGGTACTGAGTTTTGGATCCTAGAAAAACCATCTGTGCTGTTATTTTGTTGACAGTTTTTTTTCCCCTGTAGATTCCATGCATGTGTTTTCCCTGACTACAATGAAGATATGAAATGTAAGGTGCAATTTCCAGGAAAAAAAGCTTTTGCACTTTGAAGACTTGATTTGATTATGTTTCTGTTCTTACTCTAAAACCCAAACAGGTTGTAAAATAACTTCTGAAAGACAGGAATTGAAATAAATTGAATAGTAGCAAAGACAGTTACAGGGCATCCAGTAAGGCTGACTGTCGAAAATAGATCTGTTTTGAGCATGAGTGGCAGTTGCATTAACAATTTGATTTATTTTCACAGTTCAGTCTTTTTGCCTTAGATTTTACTTAGGGTGAATCTATTTAAACACTATAAACGTTTGGGCTCTGCTTCCAACAGTAGCATATAGTGAAGTTTGGAAGATCTAGCTGCTTATTTGTAGTGAGTTAACCTTGTTCATTTTTCTTTCATCCTCCTCATTGTCACATACTGAGTTTGAGAAGAAAGTGACAGGGAACAGTCAGTGGAGAGAAGCGTGGTTGTAATCTCAGAATATTCAGGAATGCTAAAAGGGAGAGTAAGCAGTGGCTGTAACAGCGCTCCTACAGATGTTACATTAGCTGGCATAATTCATGTATGTGATGAATACATATGGAGTTTTAGTTGACAAGTCATTAATCTTTATTCTTGTGACAATATTAAAAAATAATCTTGGACTTTGGAGGGGAGAGTACTAGTGCTGCCGGTGTCAGCTGTCAAATATATAATTTCTCAAGTTGGGAAGTCAGGTTGCAAGCCAATTCTAGCTTGCTGGTTTATGCTAATGAGCAAGGAAAAAAGAGGTCTGCCAAATGAACTCAATAAAAATTACAAGGGCTCTGAGGCACGGTTAGTCTTGCACTGTCCAAAAAATTAATTAATTTATTTTTTCTTATATTTTCAGGGAACTATTACTCTGTTTAGATAAGCTCTTTCATATAACGATATGACTTCTGTGTAATATTTGCTAGTACAGTTGTGTAGGTGGCTTCTTGATTCTGATTCTCTTTTGATTTACCATTGTATTCTGTACTATATTTTTGTTATTCAAATAACTGTATTGTTCTTTTATACCTTCGTTGATGAAGACATAAAAATATTTTATTAGCAGATATTCTGAGATATCTGTACTTCTTTAGATCATTGAAGTTGGATTATGTGAAGTCTTTGAACTGATAAAGGAGACGAGATTTTCGCATCCATCCTTGTGTCTCAGGAGCCTACAAGCCCTACTTAATGTGCTCCAGGGCCAACAACCAGAAGGCCTGCAATCAGAGCCTCCTGAAGTCCTAGGTAATATCTCATCTGTTACTATTTGTATTAATATCAATCTGTTATTGTATTGGACAGAAGAAGCTGGTTCCTAGCAAGTAGTTGTGAGATAGTAACATGCTTGTTCTCAGCAGACTGACTTTATTCTGGAGTGTGACCTCCTTACGGTGTATGTAACCAGTACTGTTTTAGCATTAATCTTCTGTAGAACAGGAGTTTTGGTGTATAAAGGCACACACGCATAAATCTATCTATCTATCTATCTATCAATATCTAAAGGAAATAATTTTCTTGCTGTGTGATGCAGTTTGACTGAAACATAGTGAAGCTTACCACTTGTGATTCATTTATCTTACTGTAGCTATAGAATACCTGGTCTTACTTGAAAGAAGATGGTTCTACAGTGAACTTCTCTTGCGATCTGCTGTAATCTATAGAGCTGCTAAATGACGTGTCAGAATTCTTGCTTTTATTTCCTCTGGTCATCCAGAAGTTTCCCTGAAAATTCATTTTGCGTTTTCTTGGTACAGATAATAAAAGTTGTACTCCTGATGGCTTTGAATGTATGATTAATTATGTCCTTTCAGTTAAAATCCAATTATCTCTTGTTAATATATAGTTTGTAACTATTTATATAACTTGAAGGAAGGCTGTTGTTAAAAAATAATAAAAAAAATATCTTAAGTCTGTATGTTTTCCTGTGTTACGGCTCAACAGTATTATATTTGCGAAGATGATAGTAATTTGCTACAGACAGCTTTTATTTTGTATTGATGCACAGAGTATTGAAAAGCTAAAAAGAAGGCTTTATTTTGATTACAACCTTAGTGATTATATAATATAATAAAAAAATTGAGGTGGATTTCTGTTCATGCCTTGATTGTTACAGATTTTCAACTGCTAAACAGTGTTTGAAAAGAGACAAGCACAAAATAATTTTGAAGCTCTGATTTGAAATGCTTGTTTCTGAGAAATGGTATGCGCTTCAACATGGGTAATGGTCATAAAGATTAGACAAGGTTGGTCAAGACCTACACATCATCTCAGTGATGAGGTAGACTGTATAGGCAGGTAAAGTAACTCCTTCTGGACCATTTCTTATTAATAAGTTCCATTGTAATAGAAGGACTTCGTTTTTCTTTTCTCTGGCCATTGCAATTGTCAAGAGTCGAATCTTTTCTGGCTGAAGAAGAATGAAAAGTTAAGGATGTTGTAGGCCTATTTAAATGGCACGCTTCCTTTTCTTTCTGGAAACAGGGCATAACTGAATGACTGAGGAAAGATTTACCATGTATTTTGTAAGTTTAATTTCCCACTGACCCACAAATTGCTTGGTGTGATTTTTGTGACTTGTCTGTGTAATTTCTGTGTTTTATCTGCAGAATCCCTGTTCCAGCTTCTTCTGGAGATAACTGTCCGTAGCACAGGAATGAATGACAGCACAGGACAGTCCCTGACAGCACTTTCCTGCGCTTGCCTCTTCAGTTTGGTAGCTGCGTGGGGAGAGACGGGAAGAACGTTGCAAGCAATCTCTGCTATCCTCACCAATAATGGCAGCCACGCTTGTCAGACTATTCAGGTCTTGCACTAAAACTTGTCTGTATCTGGGAATTTGTGTAAATGATGTGTACATCTGTTCTGAGAAGATCTATTGTGTAAATTCAGCTAACTTTTTTTTCCCCTCGCTGTTTTTGAGATAAGAGTAGGTATTGCTCTGTCTCCCTTGAGTTGGAGAGAGAGCAAAGAAATGCAACATTCAAAAGACAATCATTGTTATTTTCACTCATTATTTCTTTTACTGTTTAGGTGCCAACCATTTTAAATTCTCTTCAGCGGAGCGTACAGGCAGTTCTGGTGGGCAAAATCCAAATCCAGGACTGGTTCAGTAACGGGATAAAGAAGGCAGCCTTGATGCACAAATGGCCATTGAAAGAAATATCTGTAGATGACGACGACCAGTGCCTACTTCAGAGCGATGGCTTTTTCCTCTATCTCTTATGTAAAGATGGGCTTTACAAAATCGGCTCTGGATATAGTGGGACAGTGAGGGTAATGTGATTTCTTCTTGTCTGATGAAGATAGTCGCTAGTTAAACTTCATTTTTATGATGTTCTGTTTCCATTAAGGGTCTTTTGCGACTTACTAATGATCAGTTCTGTTACAGCTTGCCAGAATTTTTCTGATGATTGTTACGGGATTTTTGCATACTTTCTTACAATATTTACTTCTCAATGTAGTGGAAGACGTTGTTATTTAGATGGTAAATGATTATGTGTAAAGTTGTCACTCTGATATTTCATAAAAGATTGGAGTTTTTTGCTTGCTTTTCAGGGCCATATATACAATTCTACGTCCCGCATCAAAAACAGAAAGGAAAAAAAGTCTTGGTTAGGCTATGCTCAGGTAGGTGAATAATTAAAATGTAAAACATGCACCCCACCCCTCCTCCCTCATGAGTAATTTAAGTAGACTTTGGCTTAAAGTAAGCTTTACATGGGTGTTGTATCGTTCTTTTGGCTTCACTTATAAAATTCAATTTTTTTTACACTGATTTCTAAATTGTGGAAGATGAGGGATGTGTGATGGTCCTGGCATACAGAAAGGAGTAATGAAAAGTGTCATTGATTTATGTTGTCACTGTAAAAGACTTTAAGAAGCTCACATCAGTGAACTGTACGATTCATAAATGCAGTGGTTTAGGGCATCAATTTGAATTGTGCAGTCAATGGTTGACAATCCCACTGCAAAGTTAACTATATTTGGGTGTTTTGGTTTTTTTAAATTAGTTGGAAGATCAAGCACTAATATAAAACTAGTGTGGTTTGCTTTTGGAATTTTGTTATTACCGCTGAGTGCACCTTCTCTCAAAAACACAAAACAAAACAAAAAAAAAATCCAATACAAACGCAAAAATTAAATTTCAGAGAAGAGTTAGTTTGCTTCATTTTTTTTACTGAGCAATTTTTATTGTCTGTTTACCATTAACTGAGTGATCTCATTGTCCCAATGTGAAATTTAGTGTGTCCTTGGTGTGCTTTGGAAAAGAAATTGTTAATTACAAATATATATGCTGTTATTGCTGGGGTTTTTTTATATGTATATGAAACCTGATTTTGTTTGGTATTACAACAGAGGGATCACCAAAAGGTCTACTGTGCAGGTGTATTCATTCAGGAGCCTGTTCTATCAATTTGGAAAGGAGTAGGATCCATGTGGTTTTGCAATATAGAGTTATGCATTTGGTCATTCGGCACATAGCAAATAAATCTATTCGATATTATTCTTTGAGTGCTTGTACAGGTGTATGCACTCGCATCGTGGCTGTACCCAGTGGCACTGCTATTTGGAAAAATGCCACTTGGGGTGTGTTTATAGGCAGATAGGCAAGTTGCACTTATTGCTATGTATACGTCTGTAGAAGAGGTAAGATGTGCCCTTCATGTGCTTGATTAAATCAGCTCAAATTCAAGTGACTTTTCGTACTTTATCGTATACGTTATTCTAGACTGAAGCTTTTCTGTCTGGTTTAATGCTCTTTACTTTTCCTAGTTTGTGTAGGTTTGGTTTTCCTCATTTCACAGCTTGAATTATCCAGGAAAATTCAAGTAGTTTAGATAGAAGGAAAAGGGTTGGTTGGATTTTTCTGTTGTTAGATGATTGTAATTAGAGTCCCTGACTCCTTGACAAATGAAGATATTCTGAGTTTTAAGGCTTAATGTCGTCCCTGTGAAATGCATCCATTCTTAGGTGTGTAGAATGCCCATCTGAGGCAAGTTGGGGTTCATCAAGTGCATGCCAGTGTCATATCTCTTGCTACGACATTGTGTTGTCAGAATCATTACTTAGTCATTATTCATATTGGCTTCTGCAACCCTCCTGTCAGTGAATGCTATTTTGCTTGGCCTCAGTCACCTTGGATGAGTTTGTTCCTGAGTGCCCTTAAGTAATCTTTCTGCTTTCCTGTAGCTGCTTTTTAGCAGAAGTGCTTGTGAAGTGTAAATTCCCCAGCTGTATTTCTACCCTGCTTCCTCAAAATCTTTGAAGTATTCGCGGGCATGGTAGGATAGAAAAAGATACAAGAGCAAAGTTCCTCACATGGTGCGAACTTGGGGGTTCATGCGGCCTATCTGGTTTAAGCTAAAGCAAAACTTACTTGATTGTGTTTATTTAAAAGTGCACTCATAGGTATTAACTATAAACCTTAAATGTGAGTTTCTGATAGGCAAATCTTTTTACTTCTAACTTCTGAACTGATGACTGAGTCAAGCATTTAAAAAAACAATGCACATACGATCAGAGAGAAGATACTCTTTTGGTATACCAAAAGGAGACTTCTTGATGTGGACTGTAGAGCAGAATAGGTAATTTTGGGGAAACAAAGGTATTCTGCACGTGGCGAAACAGCAAGATTAAACGATTAGTCCCCTAGATCTGGTTATAAGTTAAGAGATGAGCAGTATGAAAGTTCATTGTATGTGACTTTGTGTCACGGCTGCTGTCACCAAAATCACGGTGTACTTTGTGGGAATGTGTACTTTGTGGGATGAAGAGCTCAGAAAGAATAAATATGTGGAATCCCATTAGAGTGGGAGTCAAACTAGTTAATTAACTTTTTTGAAATTTTTTATTGTTTTTAACATGCACATTATTAATTATCACTCTTCTGTGCAGGGTAATATATGCATCTCCTTTCTGAAAATCCTCTGAATCTTTTGTTGATTTGGGGACAAGAACATTGGTTTTGCAGTGACTTTTAACTGTAATTTTATACACATGTAGAATGTAATTGCTAAAGCTGTATACATACGAGCTTCAGCATGCTGATCTACAGCATGTAGAAAGAGTGGAAGAAAGGGGTTAAATTTCCATGGTGTTTTTTTGTGGAATTTGATTAGAGGAAAAAAGTTGATTATCAAAATGAGGCAAATCTGGTGTAAAAGGTTTTCAAAATCTTTAAACAAGGCTTAAAAAAGGTGATTGCGTTTTCTTCACTTTTGACAATATCCTTTGATATATTTAAGAGTATTTTCATATCAATATATACTTATTCTTACTTTTACCAGGGTTATTTATTATATAGAGATGCGAATAACCACAGTATGACAGCCATAAGAATAAACCCTGAAACTTTGGAACAAGACGGTACAGTTGCATTGCCAGGTATGAACCTCCTGATAGGAGAAAATGGTTATAGTTTACTGTTTACATGCTGTGCATTTTCAGGTAAGCAGAAGAGAAATGGAGACAGATTCTGAGATCACAAACAGACCGCTTATTTTATGGCTTGGGTTTGCTCCCTTGGGGCAGCTGCAGTATTTCATTCAAAACAATCTCATGTTATTCCAACTGCTGGAATAATACTGCAACGTTTTAGAATTTATGGTGGTCTTATTTTAAAGATTCCAAGAGATGAACTTCCTTCTCTAAGAAACTTTATTTCTTTCTCTTTTGAACTCTGAGCATTTGGCTCAGCTATGACTGTTTCCAGTGTCTCCTACATGGTAGGTAGTTACAAACTATGATGAAAACCATTTGGTTTTTAATATAGATAGAAATGTATACAAAAAGCCAAGGAGACTAATGAGCACTGATAGACCATGCTTCTTATGTTTAAATTGGTGGTGGGGTTTTGTTTATTTGTTTGGGGACTTTTTTTTGTAGTTTTGTTTTCATTTGGTTTTGGGTTTTTTTTTTTGCAGAGGAGCCTCATAGTTTTGGCTCTATTTAGAAAATTAAGATGTTTCTGGAACATGCTTTAATGGCCTCCTGGTGAAACACATCTATTCTTAAGCACTTATGTAAACAGCAGAAGGACACAAGAATATCTTTCAATCGAACAATGATAGGCTTGTTCTGTAGATCAGAGAAAAGATTTTGTATGACATTCTGACATAAATAAGCAGGCACTGACTGAATCCTCAGAAAAATTCTCTAGACTTTTATTTCAAACACAAACATTAATTTTTGAAACAAACTGTGAATGTAGAATGTAGTCTATGCAGCTTTCTGCAAGTACTTTAAATATGGATGTCTGCTTAAGCTTCTAGGTCTTTGTGGGGCTGTATGAGAAATTTGAGTGAGAGCTCATTCAAGGACCTGACAAATTGCCTTGTAGGATTGTTTCTCCACTTCACCTAAAGGCAGCTTCTTCAACCACTAGGGTCCTTTGAGGTCCTTCATTATGTCGCCATTACTAACCAAATCAGTACTCTTCATGCAAGTCTTGAGAGACACTCAAGCATATTTGCAGTCTACACCTCTGAGCTGCCAGCTTTCTTTTGTGACGCGTCATTCTGCAAGACAGCCTTGTGTTTCTACTATAAAAAGGCACAAATTAAACAAGCCTGTGACTTATAAACAAAAAAGTATTCATCTTTCAGTGCAAAAGTAAATCTTATCTGTGGGAGTGCCTATTCAGAAATCCCTCAAACTGTTTCGTGCAAATGCATTTCATGTGGCTTGTGCTGATGTCAAAAAGCTAGATGTTCTTCATAACATTTTGTATTTCAGCCCTTGAGTTTTGCTGGTTTACTTTCTGCACTTCTGCATCTTTATCTCAGGGTTATTGTGAGCAGATGCGGCCTTTGGCTAGGACAAATTCAAAGGGGCTCACTCCTCCTTATTTCCATTTCTCATTAGAAGGAAAGAAATTAAAGTGGGGGGAGGGCCTGTGACCTATCTCAAGGAAACCTGAGTAGGTACCTAACTCTAAATAGTAGCGGCTGCCCTACTGAAATCTTAATAATGACTTGTACCATGTTGAAGTTCTGAAAAGCCACACCGGATAGAGCTAGAGGGCAGTAACCTTGCTAACAGCTGAACAGTGATACGACTCCAGCTATTTCCTTC
Source organism: Jacana jacana (assembly GCA_013400555.1). Classification (NCBI taxonomy): domain Eukaryota; kingdom Metazoa; phylum Chordata; class Aves; order Charadriiformes; family Jacanidae; genus Jacana; species Jacana jacana. The sequence continues at coordinate 32,317 of VZTM01030299.1, read as the reverse complement.
TAGTTGGTATGCTATTCAGATGTGGCTCGCTCTGGAGTTAATCTCTTTGAAATGCCCGGGTTGGTGATAATGCATTTAAATAAGGCATTTGTATTTATTCCTACAGAGATATGTAGGAGATTAGGAGTTCATTAGGAGATGCGATTAGGAGCTGATCCTAGCTAGAAGCCACATGACCTTAGAAAACTCAGTGGACTATGGAAGACTAGCCTCTTCTTCCTTAGACAGTAGGATCCACCAGCTTCTTGAAACTGTAAACGTGTATTTTGAAGGGCAATCTTTCCGCTCCGACAGATGATCCAGCAAATCTGACAATGTATCTGGAACTACCAGATTGTGTGTCAACAGTCTTGTATCTAATGCCTTTGCCAGGCTTTATACACTGTCCTTGAGCTGTGGATCTGTTTTCCCACTCTAAATATCATAAAAGAATCTGAGTTCTGTGAGATTTTCTAGGTGATTGGACCTGAATTTATAGAGGAGATCTTCATCTTGACCGTTCCTTTAACAGTAATGCTTACTGCATACCTTAAAAAAAGGTTGCTCTGTTCAGCTGAAGTGGTTGAAGTTATGTGGTATATAGTTTCATTGTTCCTTGAAATGATGCATGAATACCTTGGAACACAGGGCTATTCCCTTAGCCTGAAAAGTATTGCTACCTGATGGTAGCCTGGATGGCCTCAAGAGTACTTATTAGCTGGCACAGGTTTCACTCTATAAATACAAAGGTGATGCTTGACAGTCATCTTCCCTTAAATTCTCTACAGAGGCTGTGATTAATAGCTGTCTGTACTTTTGCCCTTTAAGTAAAACATAAGCCTTTTCTGTTTTAGTAATCTCCATACAGAAATCTTGCATATCTTTGTTCCCAGAGTAATTTTCCAAAGTCAGATTGAATAAGACTGTGCTTGATGCAATACCTGAAGGGAGCCTACAGGAGAGATGGGGAAGAACTCTTTATCAGGGAGTGGAGTAATAGGACCGAGGGGTAATGGTTTTAAACTGAAGGAGGGGAGATTTAGGTTAGATACTAGAAAGAAATTTCTCACTATGAAGGTGATGATGCACTGGAACAGGTTGCCCAGAGAAGCTGTGGATGCCCCATCCCTGGAAGTGTTCCAAGACCAGGCTGGATGGGGCTTTGAGCAACCTGCTCTAGTGGGAGGTGTCCCTGCCCATGGCAGGGGGGTTAGAAGTAAATGATCTTTAAGGTCCCTTCCAATCTGAACCATTCTGACTATCTTAGTTTTTGCAGATATTCCATTTTCTACTCTCCCCATTAATTTGATATTTAATGCTGGGCCTGGATGTTATGAAATCAAGTGCTAATGTTTAGGAAGAATTCTGAAGAACATATATTTTAAAAAAAATAAAATCATCCCTGTTCCAGATTTCTTCTGTGAACACACCTATCAAACAAAGCAACAGCTCCAAAAATTGTTTACTGGGAGGCTCACCTCCTCTGGAAATTACTCAAGAAATAGTCCGAACGATGTTATATGGACACACTGGTGGCCAGAATATCCTGTTTCCTTGACTGTTAGACTTCAGTGAGCATGTAATCTTCAGCCATTCAAGGGATATTAATACATACCAGCTTCCTGTAACTTTTCAGAAATGTCATTTAGATAATTTTTGGACCTTCTCTTTAAGTTGTTTTGTTTTATCTTTTTGTTTTATCACTAATATCACTTTGTAGCGTAGAGAATTAATAACATGAACTCGACCTCAGTCATTAAATCCAAGACTGTTTTTGAGAGTGCAGTATTTCCATAGTCTGCCCTTCTCTGTGCTGCTTCCTGCTTACCCTCTTTGTGATTCATACCTGTGTGTGTGCTCTAAGGGGAGGTTGTCTACTGTAGGTCTATTACTTCTGGATGTGAGAATTATAGAAGGCTACCTAATGATTGTTCTGTTCCCAGTAAGATACTGCATTGGACTAGGCAGCATAGCAGTAAAACGTAAACCAGTTTATGGGTTTGTGAATACTGTGGGGTTTTTCAGCTCTATTATTTTTAATAAAACACTCCAGCTGGTTAGCAAAAAACAACAAACTTGCTGTTTAAGCTAAAAGAGTATTATGTGTGCTTCATGTAGCATTATATTTGTTAGATAAAGTGGATGATACTGGATCTTTGTTTAAGTTATTAAGTAGGTACTTCACACTCTTTAAGAATCTGTCCTGTTGTATTTTCGGAACAGGTTTCTTTCATAGAATCATAGAATCATTTCGGTTGGAAGAGACCCTTGGGATCATCGAGTCCAACCATCTGCCCTACTCTACAAGTTCCCCTATACCATATCCCTCAACACCACATCCAATCTACTCTTAAACACAGTCAGGGACTCCTGTGTGTGATCAATGAAGCAAGCGCCTTTCAAGCAATATAGCATCAATCTCTGTTAATACCTCCATCAGCAGAGCAGGAAGGGAAGAAGAGGTGGTGTAGGGACATACTTTTAAACTTGTAGAGAAAGTGATCTTTTTCTTTTTTCCCTTATGGGCAGAATTCTTTCCCTACTTACTTTTTTTTTCTTGGAAATAGCTGAGCCATTTTCAATAAATGTGTGATGCATTCAAGTGTATGCTGTATAGTTTTCCAAAACCCATGCATTTTCAGATAATAGTTCGGAGAAATTTATAAACAATGGAGAAACAAGATGAATAATGAAAAGTTTTATTCTGTTTCATTTATTTCTGTAGGTTTTACATGCTAGACTTTAAAGATAACGTCTCTTTTTTTAAAAAAAAAAAAGTCCTTGAGGAAGGAGAAAGACTGATAATCCTAGCAAATTAGAATTTAGTTGTGTTACAGTAGTTTAGAATACCCCTCACAGGTGAATAATAAATGCTTTGCAGTTAAATATTGGGGTAAACCCTTACGTCTCATAGAATGGAAAGTGCTTTAATAGACCTTTGTCCCTTGAAGAGTTATTATATGCTTTTGGGGAGGCAGGAGATCCTAGCATGAAAGAATATGTTACCAGAACAGTATGATCTCTCTTTAGACAAACTAGGTCTCTACAGGCTGGTCGTATTGAGAATGAATTAGAGAAGCAGAGAACGGTTTATGTATGTTAATATAAACTGATGCAGTGTGCTTCATCTTCCACAGATTGTCATACTGAAGGGCAGAACATCCTTTTCACTGATGGAGAATATATTAATCAAATAGCAGCATCTAGAGATGTAAGTTATATATGATGGATAAACTAGTTTTCTCCCAATTGAATTGTTTTAATTTGCAATACTCATAGCTTCGTTTTTTGCTTAATTTGCTTAATTTTTTGCTTACTTTTTGGCTTTTTGTTTGGTAACACAACTAAGGAAAAATCCATATGACTAGAGATAATGAGGAACTGCTGTATTTGGGCATAAAGGGGCAATATTTTGGTACTTATCCACACAATTTTGATTTGTGATGTTTTTTTCAGAGAAGATTTAAGAAATTTATCTGTTTGTTGCTTGTTCTGAGGAAAAAAAATCTTATGCATGGAATAATGGCTTTTTAACATGTTATTCTGAAGTGTCTCTGTGGGATAAGCTTCTTAAAATTTAATTACAATTTTTTTCTAATTTAATTTCCTGTAATTGCTTTGGTACTTGTTGGAGAATTTCAATCGGAAGAGATACGAAAGATACTACATTCCAGTATATTTTAATGTGAGAATTGCTTGTTGTCCAAAGCTTTGGGAACCCAAATAAGTGCTTCTGTTAGAACAGCTGTAGCTGTTTTGCCCCTATGTTTCTGTTTGTCCAAGGGGTAATACAGTGTAATTCTGGACTGATCAGGTTTTTTGAGTGAGAAAACTGTAAAATAGGGATGGGGCAAGAGTGTGGGGTAAGACAGGGCTGGCAAGACGTGACAGACATGCAGCTATAAGAAAACCATGATTAATCAATTTCCCTACTAATGGAACTTTTTTTTTTTTAACATGGCCAGATGAAGATACTTCATCTGCATTTGTAAACAGAATCTTGTTTTAGCTGCTCTTTAAAGCTGTCACAAGCAGAATTTTGGGTTCTGAATCAGCAGAAGTTGAGGGTGTAAAAGATGTAAATTGTTGTAAAAGCATAATTTCTACAGTAAGATTATTTCAGTAGCAATCCACTATTTTTGTAGTGTTCATAATGTTTTCATAGAATTCAGTGTATGTTTAAGGTCATTCAGATGCTTATCCTCAGCTCATACTTTTTTGACACTTTGTATTTTCTCTTCTGGAATAAATTTTAATTTATCAATGTGTCTTCTGGTAATTTACTGAGAACTAGAATTATACTGATACACCTAGGACATGAAAAGTAACTCATGTATTTATTATGCCGTATAAAATAGATAGGTTTTGGTTTTTATTTGTTACAGGATGGCTTTGTAGTGCGAATATTTGCAACAAGTACTGAGCCAGTACTACAACAGGAATTGCAGCTTAAGCTTGCACGAAAATGCTTACATGCCTGTGGCATCTCATTGTTTGATCTGGAGAAAGACTTGCACATTATCAGTAAGTCCTCTTCTTTGACGGTTAATAACGAGACTGAATAACTAGTAATTCAAAGAATAACACTGAGACACTGCTCTTCCCTTTGTTTGCTCTTATGTGCAGGATGGTATAGATCCATTATAACACAGTGGAGAAGTACAAGAGTTTTGAAACTGCTTAAGTGTTCTTTGATATAATAATCCATACATTAATTTTGAACCATCTTTCTGTCCGCAGCATTGTCTGTGGTTTTCTAGTATTATCCTCTAGTTGTATAATAAATATGTAATAGGTCAAAGGCCTTGGACTTGGACTGAGTAATAGTGCTCATATAACACATGGTTAAGCTGTAGAACTCTTTGTGTGAGTCAGTTAACAAAAGTTAAAAGGATCACTGGCTGGGCACCAGAATTTGAGATGCAGAATTGTTGGTGCCTATGAAGGTTATTTGGAGAAGTATCACTTGTGTTTTGCTTTGATTTTTTGCCTTTTTTTTTTTTGTTAGGTGTCTGCTTTTGGCACTGTCAGAACAAAAGCATATTTGCCTACACAGACCTCTTGTCTGACCATGCTCAGCCACTACTACGCTAGTCCTTTTGTCCTCTTTGAGTAACTCTGCCGGGTCTAGCCTGATAAACTTCCTTGTGGAACTTTTTTTCCCCAGACTTCTAACTTCCTTAGAACCTTTGTAATGTGTGTGTGTGTGGGGGAAACAAACCAAAAAAACCAACCCAACTCTCCCTGGCCTGGTTTAAACTGCCCGGTTAACGTGTAGTCTTCCTCGCACAGGTACGGGGTTTGACGAGGAGTCGGCTGTCCTCGGTGCCGGAAGAGAGTTCGCACTCATGAAAACTGCTAGTGGCAAGGTACCAAAAACAAACATTCGCTCCTACATAGCACATTGCATCCATTTATTTCTACCTGGGGGGTTGGGTTGTTTTTGTTGTTGTTCTTGTGTGCTTGGGTGGGTTTTTCTTGGTTTTGGGGTTTTGGGTTTTTTTTCATTTTAATTATTTTCCACAACTCCTTTTGGCCTTCTCAGCGTGTTGCAGCAGATTTGTATTGTCTGTACTTTTAAATATCTTTTCAGAGCTTGCTCTAAAGGCAGCAAAAGGGCAAATGGTTATTTGAAAACATAACTGGAGAAATCAGTCGCTTGAATTTCTCTCTGAAGTCATTCTTAGGGACAGCATGGGGCTTTTTAGATTTGGGGGACAGAGTTACCGTGTGTCTACAAACTCCACAAAGTTCTGCAAAATCTTTTACCTCATAACTTTCCATAAAGAGTATGATCATAATAATTTATTTAAATCCCATTGTGATTTTTTTTCTGATCCATCAGAGAATTATTGACTTCCCCTTTGCGGATTTTTTAATTGACTCCTTTAAAACCTATTCTTAATGATTTGATATGTTGCTTCTGCTCAGAGGAGACTGTTTTTCAGAGACATTTGCATACTTACTATCACTGTGGCTTTTTATATCGTTTACTGTGCTCCAGTTCGGGAAACTAATGCTATTTCACTTGTACAAGCATAGATCTTTGTTTCCTTGTGTTCAGAATTGTGTTGCTTTATGGGTATGAACACATTGTCTGCTTCTGTCAAAACAGCGACATGGGTGAAAATGTTCATAATAAAAGTAACTCTTTTTTCCTAATAAAATTTAGTAGTATGAAACACAAATTGATCAAGCAGAGCTCTTCAGACATTAGAGGAGATGGATTAATTTGATCTTCAGACTAACAAATGTCTCTTCAATGTAAAATTAACAAATTTCCTAATTTTGATCTCTATAAAGTTGTGTGTTCAGGTATGAAATACACTTTGTAAGACAATTAAAAGTGGGTTTAGGTGCTTGCATAGGTTAACACACCCATTTTGTAGTACTCTGGGCAGCATGGTTCTAGAAGAAAATTTTTAGTCCACATCAGTAGTTTTGTCTTTGTTCATGTGAAATATTTCAGTCTGTTACTGTTTACCTACGTAATGGACGCTGTATGTTTACTGACAATAAGTTTCAAAAATGTGTTGAAGCATATTAAAATTTGTAGTAATTTGATATTATAACCATAAATATAATTAAAGATGCCATCTGTTTTTTACACAGCCTAGACATTTAAGTGCTTTGCACGCTTCACTTTCTCTAAGTAGTTTCTTGTGAAGGGTTCTTTTTGGTGTGTTCTGCTCATCTAGCCAAACAGTTATGTATGAAAACTAACTCTATGGCACAGCAGAAAACACATTTCAAAACAAGCAGAATCTAATCAGACATTTCCCCCCATGTCCTTGTTTCAGCTGGGATAGAGTTAATTTTCATTCTATAGTTGCTTTATTTTGGATTTACTGTGAGAAGAACATTGATAACACATATCATTTTAGTTGTAGTTAAGTAATGTTTATATTAATCAAGGAGTCTTTGAGCTTCTCCTAGAATTTGAGAGACAACATAGACAGGAGAAGCAAGTTTAAAGTGCTATGGCATAACTGAAAATGATAAACTTTTTTCTTCTAGATTTATTATACTGGCAAATATCAGAGTCTTGGAATCAAACAAGGTGGTCCTTCAGCAGGAAAATGGGTTGAACTCCCAATCACAAAATCTCCAAAGATTATTCAGTTCTCTGTTGGACATGATGGGTCACATGCCTTACTTGTTGCTGAAGATGGAAGCATATTCTTCACAGGTTCTGCTAGTAAAGGAGAGGATGGGGAATCAAGTATGTATTATGCTTGCTTGATCAATTGTTATATATATTAAAACAAGGTTTTAATAAGTAGAGAATTCAATATTTTTCTTTTAAAAAATAAACTTACATAATATTTCTGTGAATTTACTTTGCATATGTTGTCATATATATTCTTCTGAGATGGCAATGAGGACTTATTTTTACTATGCACTTGTTTGGAAAGTCCATGAAGTTAGTTCAGTATATATATGTAAAAGAATCACTTGAGTCTTTACTGAAAGATACCTAGCTAATAATGACTTTGCTTGATATTGAATTTTTTGAGACAATTCAGTGTAATCCAGTACAAATTAGACTAGGAGATGATATGGATGGATTTATATATATATATATTTATTTTTTAAGAAGCAGTCTGAGAACTGACCTCTAATTTCAAAACATATGTTATTGTGCATTTGAAGGTTTTGGTATAATGACTTACAATCTATTTATTTTTTTAAAGCTAAAAGCAGACGGCAGTCAAAACCATATAAGCCTAAAAAAATTATTAAATTGGAAGGAAAGATCGTCATATCTACAGCATGCAATAATGGAAGCAGTTCTGTAATTTCAAAAGATGGAGAACTCTACATGTTTGGAAAAGATGCCATTTACTCTGATAGTACAAGTAAGTTAAATCTTTGTCTTTTGAGTGGTTTCTCAACTAGAGTAATAGAAATGAGTCCGGAAGTTGCTAGCGTGGGGAAATAAAGTTTGTGTGGTTTTTACTCTTCTAATAGAATTCTGAATTTCTGCTGATTCAGCCAAATATGACAGAAGGACAGAAAGAGAAGAGATTCCTTAAGTTCTGTAAAAAACATGTAGTTGCAAAGAACGTAAAGTAATACTTTAAGGGGGAGAGGGGGGAAATAATTTATTGAACTAATTTGACACTAGAAGAGCACACAGGGACAAGGGAAATGTCACAGAAATGAGACAAGTTTTATTAGGAACAAAGGCTGTAAGAAACCAGGCTTTATACAGTTCTCTGCTCACAAGTCAGCCTGTTTTGAATTAGCAGGTGCTCCAGTACATCTCAATTCAAGTAAAATATTAAAGAAATAAACTTCAATGGCATTAGGACTACTTTATAATTGTTTTTCAGAACAAGTGATTTGCAGCAGGATTCGGTTTGGCTTTGACTTTCCTTTCTTTGCAAGAGGAATGGCCTAGGCATAACTCTGCTTTCCCTCCTTATTCTATCACTTGTTTTCTATATCTGCTGCTTTTCTCCCTTGCTGTTAGTTTAAAAATTGTCAATATCCACTAACAATTTTGCTATATCGCTGAAGTTTCTTTCTCAGGTAGAAAGCACAATTTACCACTCAACTGTTTTATGTCTTACAGGTTTAGTAACAGATTTGAAAGGCCATTTTGTGACTCAGGTAGCCATGGGCAAAGCTCATACCTGTGTGTTAATGAAGAACGGAGAAGTTTGGACATTTGGTGTAAATAATAAGGGACAGTGTGGACGAGACACGGGCTCCATGAGCCAGGGAGGAAAAGGTGAGAGACTTTGGGTGTTTTTGCCTTTTGTTTTGTGTACTGGAAAAATCACAAATGAAAACATAGCTAAACATTTTAGTATACAATATAATGCCAACACTAAAGCTTAAGTATGTACAATGTGCTTAAAAAAGAACAAGCCAGCTCTGGGTACTTTCACTTCAACTGTCAGGTATTTAGTGTTCTGCACATAAAAAATAAATGTCTCAGTTGTTTTTTTTGTATTGGTGAAAAAGTTTTTCTTATAAACAAATTAATGAAACCAAACCTCATCACTTCTTATCTTACTATGTGCCATTGTCCTAGCAAGAGAATTTCTTCTATGCTTCCTTGTCTGCATTCAAGTCTTGAGGCTGTTGTTTGCCTAAACAGGGCATGAATGCAAATCTACATCTTTCTCCATGAATCTAAACATTTCCATTACTCCAAAATATGGGTGTGAAAAATTGTATTTACTAACCTTTGCTGGGGTTGGAGCATTTTATACGTGACAAGTAAATGAACTGTTACTTATATTCTAAATAGAAATGTTTTGTTTCCCTTTCAGTTTTGAAACCTAGTATATAGAATCATAGAATGGTTCGGGTTGGAAGGGACGTGGAAGATTATCAAGTTCCAAGCCCCCTGCCCCAGCCCATGCTCAGAGAGGTTTCAAAACTGTTGCTGTGCTGGATGAATGTGCAAATCAGGCATGCTTGGTCATTCCTTTCCAAGTGAGCGTTCTTCAGATCTTCCTCAGTAGCCACTGCTGGCCACAGAAAACAGGTGCTTTTTGTTTCAATATCTTCATTAGGTTTTGGAGTTGAGAATATGGCAACAGCAATGGATGAAGACCTAGAAGAGGAACTGGATGAAAAAGATGAGAAGTCCATGATGTGTCCTCCAGGCATGCATAAATGGAAGCTGGAGCAGTGTATGGTGTGCACTGTATGTGGAGATTGCACAGGTTACGGAGCCAGCTGTGTTAGTAGTGGACGTCCTGACAGGGTGCCTGGAGGGTAAGCAAACATATGGAAATGTATTTGCTATTGAATGGAGAAAGCACATGTTGAATGTAAATTGGGTTGATCTCTTCTAAAACTTTAATAGGAGGTAACATTATATCTAAAAAGAGTAAAATGAAAAGTGAGTTAAAATTTTTGAGAATACCTGGTAATTGTTGCAGGTGATTTCATTTTTAAATGTCTTTTTGTTGTTTCTTTTTTAAGATTTCTTAGCATATAGTTCTTTACTAGAAGCTGTTCAGTATGAACACTGACATAATCTGTCCCTTGACAGAGCTGCTGCTCGTGGGTTAATCTTTATTCATTCTACGATGGATGTTTTTTATCTTGCTGTTCCAGTTGCTTTTATCTGTTACTTGAGGGTTGACCTGCCTAAAGGGTCACTGCTTTACCTATTGCCATTACTGTTTCTCCAGCATAGCACGTGCCTGGTGTTTCCTCGTTTGTGTTTTCATGGGGTATGTGTTTAATTAAATGAAGGAAGGTTAGTGCTGAGATGTCTGGTCAGTGTGTGCTCCCTGGCACCACGCAACAGCAGCTAGGATTTAAACTAGCTATACTTTCTGTTAATCTTGGGAAAAATTACATCTCCACAGATAGAACAAACGAATACTGTGTGTTTTAATTACTACTGAGGCGTCAGTAATGCATGAAAATAAAAGGTAGTGATCAAGCAACTCTGTTTGCTGCAGAATCTGTGGCTGTGGCTCAGGTGAGTCAGGCTGCGCTGTATGCGGCTGCTGCAAGGCGTGTGCTAGAGAACTGGATGGCCAGGAAGCAAGGCAAAGGGGAATCCTTGATGCTGTAAAAGAGATGATACCTTTAGATCTCTTGCTGGGTAAGTGATATGGAATTAGCAAGGTGGCTTTCATTTTTCTTTTACTGCACTTTTTTTTGCTTCCTCAATACGTTTGTTCGCACTTCTGTTAAATTCAGTCCCAGTGCTGACCTCTGAAGCTTGAATTGGAATAACAGGTTAGTTTAGAAATAGGTTTGTTCTTTTCAGTTAATATTTCGGTTAGTATTCTGATCGTTCTATATGATAAAACTTTTTATCTTAAATAATGCAGTTTGTTCATTCTTTCCGATCAAATTCCTGAACTTTCAAACTTGCAGGACAATTCTAATTTAGTATTGTTAAAATGGATAAATGTTGCTTATCAGGCAGATTTATTTGTTGATGATATAGCAAAGTGGGATCATGCTGGTAAGTGAAATATTTTCCTATAAACATGACACTTTGAACTGTGCAATTATGATACTAAAGCTGATACTACAAAGTTGTTCTTCTTCTTTTTTGATAGCTTGAAAATGTTTCTATAATCTTTTTATTAGGGTTTTCTGCGATCACATAAAAGATGGGGAATATTACTTCTTGAAAACTCTTAAAAAATTTTCAGAGAGAAAGAGCTGCCAGGAATGTGGGAATTACTTTAAAAAACAAAACAAAACAAACCCACAAAACCCTTACCCCCTCCCCAAAAATATGCACCCCAAGGCCAAAAAACAACAACTGGTATGATAATTGGAAAACACTATTTGGGATCTTGCCTTGTAGGATCTGTTATTACAGCATGATTAATATTAGATTCTCTGTACTGCTAACTGGGCAACCACAGGGTTTTGGAGATCAGACTTGGCTTCCTTTCTTTTTTTCCCTCTGTATTTAGAATTACGTAGAGCCATTAATCCTGCATGGATGTATGGATATTGTATCTGGTATAGAAAAGGACCATAAAATAATCAGATCTCACCAATTTATTGGGGAACGGCAGGGAGTAGTAATAATAGAAAATTATTTGCTATACTTTGGGTGTGTGAATTCTTTTTTTCCCCCCAAGCAAAAGTTAAAAAGGAAACTAGAAGTGGTTCTCTTGGTAAGTTAACTCTAAGAATACCAAATAATCTCACTGTGCAGTCCTGGTGCTTCCATACAGATATTTCTAAATGTAATTTGCTTGTGTATGGCCATCACAGAAGCAGGTTTATACTGATGGTGAACGTGGCAATAGCAGCTCTGCTTCACAGCTCCCTTCTCATTGAGTGACCACGGAGGAGTTATGGGTTTTGTGCCAACCTCCGCTTTGCTAACTCCTCTCCTAGCAGGATAGGAGACAACAGCTCTTGGTCCTATGGTGGCCTTGGCATAGTTTGAGGTGAGGGTCTTGAACTGGTTGACGGCATTTGTCTAAAGAAAGGTGACTGCTTCCAGGTGGAGGTTTTCTTTGGTATTGAGGGCAAGGCATATAATTTTTTGTTTTAGGTTGTTGCAATTAGTTGAAAAAAAAATAATTGTAGAAATGTTGTTCTTACAGTAGTTGCACTGTTGCATTCATTCAAGTAACAATTCCTGTTTAAAGAATTGTTTAAAGAACCAATTTGTTTCAAATTCCCATTTAACTAGTTAGCTTGGTAAATAAGTCATATTTATGTCCTGGTGTATACATGCATTAAAATCAAATCATTGCATGCTTCTTAGTAAGCACAGAGCATATAGTGGTAAAGCATTTTTAAACTATGAAATATCTGATCTACTTAAACCACTTATAACACTTAGGCAGTTTTAAGCTTGTTTTAATAATAATTCTTTCTGAAACTTACTGGAGAAAAAAATGAGATAACCATGATAACGCATAATTAGATATAAATATGTATATGCCTAATAGAAAGTAAGTCCTAGATGGTAATCAATGGTGTTGGTGTTGTGGTAATTAAGGAAAACTGGGAAATTCAGAAATAAGACCTAAAACTCTTCTGCAAGTTTACTCAACTCCTTAATTTCTAAATATTCTGTCAGAGCCGTGTAAAGAGCAGGTAGTAGGTAGGCTTTAATTTTCATTTACTTCTTCTAGGGTTTATTACCATCACAACAATTTTAAAGATAGTTTTGCATATTTTATTTTATTAATCTATGTAGCTGTCCCTGTTCCTGGAGTTAATATTGAAGAACACCTTCAGTTACGGCAAGAAGAGAAGCGGCAACGTGTAAATAGGAGACATAGATTGGAAGAAGGAAGAGGTAAGTGACTTTCTTATTAATGAGAAGCTTGTATATTTTAAGCTAACTTCTTTCTCAGAATGGAAGATAATTAATTTTGCACCACTGAGCCGATACAGTAACCAAACAAGAATCGAAGCCTAAACACCTAGCTTATTGTTATTATATGTTATTTAGCATGCTTTTGGAAAATTGTAAAAAATATTTTTGTAGAACAATGTCTACTCAGAGGAATCAGAATTTTAATGGTGAAGAGTAGCATTGTATATTACTTGCATATAGTGAATTATTTTTGTTTGTTTCCTAGTTGAATAATAGTTTTTCAAAATGTAGATCTCAAACCATATTTCATATGAAGTTTTTATGCTTTTATATGAACAGTTGAAATGACTGTGGTCCTTTCCAAATCTATTTACCTATAATAAGAATTATTTAATTATTGTTATAAATTATTGAATGACTCTTGTATAGCAGTAAGCAGAATTTCTTGTTTTATACAGTGACTGTTTCTATATTTGAATACATGCAAATATTGACATGCTAATGGAATTTAAAAAAACAAAACAAAACAATGAATCATTTCAAAAATGTAATGTCTTGTATGTTATCTACCTTAGGAATTATTGTTGATTTTCCACACAGGCAGTATGTGTTGTAACAGGTTTTCAGTACTCTTCTTGTTTTAAAATACCTCAGTGTCTTAATCTGTTAAATAAAGTTGAGAGGTTTAGACTGATGTAAATCATATTTCAGTGAAGTGTGATCATGTGGTTGGTAAGATTATTGTGTGTTGAGAAGATAAATAACTTTATGGGAATTTTGTGCTCTTTAAGTTCCTGATGTGTTCATAAATATCATTTTTATGCTCATTTTAGGAATTTGATACTGTTTTTACTCAGATGCAAAAAATGCATTGTGATCAAACTTTGTTTCTAGACTCTGTGCCAGTGAACCTTGTGGGACAAATTGTGGCTTTATTTCACTTGCATGTAAGAAATTACTGGTCTTACCAGAAACAATGAGAAGCAAGAAAGAGA
>VZTM01030299.1:339-11616 GCA_013400555.1 Jacana jacana | reverse complement strand
ACTAATTTGTTCAAGTAATGATGTTGTGTACGAAGCCTGTAAGTGATACTAAGGCATTCAGAACACCCTGTGAGGGCTGAAGGTTGCAGATAGTAGCCAGTAACTTGACTGATACGTTGTATTTGGGTAATGGCTGCTGAACGGAGCAAGGATTTGTTGGCAAATTATATGCTATAAAGAGACAGTTATTTTTAGATTTTTTCTGGGTATAGTTGTATTGTGTTAAAGATTTTCACCTGTGGGGAGAAGAAATGTATTTAACATTTTCAGAAGTTCTTTTTCTTTCCTTCAGAGCCCATCAGTGAGAAATGAAATACCATCACCCTTATTGTAGCCGAGGAACACTAACAAAATGTTTTTCCTCGAGTCTGAAGCAAAGGCTTGGAAATTCCACTCTGTAACAATGATGGGGTTTATTTTGCCAGTAGAACTCATGATTTATAGGTTATAGGTTCATTTGCTGTTGGGACTGAATGATCTTCTTCTTTGTTCCTGGAAAGCAAGACTTGTTTGTGTGGTAGCAATATCGGCCAAGAAAACTTCTGAGTATCTTTCACTAAGTGAAAAACTGTCTTCAGAAGTTAAGAATTTTCTGTGGTGAGAGAGGCTGGTTGGTTGTATTTCCATTTATCTTGCTTTCCATCCCCAACAGTTTTAAGACAGAATAGATTTACTTCCTGGATAAGAAAATGCAATTTTGTTTCATATGAATGTACTTGTCTCTGCATCACGCACAAAGTATTTACTGTTTTCCTACGGGTAATACAATGTTATTCTTTTATTTGCAAGTTTGGAAAAAATGGGAGTATATCTAGAATCATCTTTTATTTCTAGACAGTGTCACATATTTATCATTTGATAAAACAGCAACTGTTCATTAGCAATTATTGAAGCACTTAAGAGCATTTTTCTTATGATGAGGCAGGAAACGTACATGTACCTCATGTTCAGGTGTCTGTAGATCTACTTGATGGGGTCTGACGAATAAGTCTTACGAGTAGAGGCTGAGGGAGCTGGGGTTGTTCAGCCTGGAGAAGAGGAGGCTGAGGGGAGACGTCCTCACTCTCTACAACTACCTTTAAGGAGGTAGTAGAGAAGTGGGGATCGGTGGCTTCTCCCAAGTCACAGATGATAGGGCAAGAGGAAATGGCCTCAAGTTGTTGCACCAAGGGAGGTTTAGATTGGGTATCAGGAACACTTTTTACACGGAAAGGGTTATTAAGCATTGGAATGGGCTGCCCAGGGAGGTGGTTGAGGCACCATGCCTGGAGGTATTCAAGAGATGAATTGACATAGAGCTTAGTGACATGGTTTAGTGATGTTTTTTATCATTTAGGTGATGGTTGGTCTAGAATGATCATAAAGGTCCCTTCCAACCTAGACAATTCTATGATTCTGTGTGCCACTGATACATGCCCAGAACACAACTTCTGCTAAATTTTGTTATTAAGACTGTGCATAGGTGATGTGGTTGCTGTGTGTCAGTTTCTTTCATTGTAGAAAGTGTGTGCAGCCACAAGACATACACGATGTGTGTTCCTGGCAGATGACTGTTCAAGCGCGTTTGCACTTGGGGAGCTTACATTTTTCATTATAGTCATCAATGATTGAAGGGGAGGGAGGAGACAGGGGCCACATACAGACTTCCAAAACAGTTATTTTTCTTCTGCTTCTGTCCAGAAAGCTTGTGTGAAGGAGGGAAGCAGTAAATGGGCTGCTAGCTGAACAAATAATTCTGGTGACAGTATTAGCCCTTAGAACCATTGATTGCTCTTGCATATAGAGTTTACTGCAAAAGGAGGCATAAAAAATTTAAATACGGTCTATTTGAGAAAAATTAACTAAAATACTAGAAGCATATTACGTGTTTTCAGAGGGTTTTATTGTTGTTAAATTTCTGTGCGTTTAAATTTCTTTGTATTTGCTTTTGTTGTTAGTACAAAAAAATAAAAGCCGCAGAGAGACCTTGGGAAACCATTCTTCTAATGTGCATGCAGTCGGGTAGTACACAACTGGTGCTGTTGGAAAAACCCTATAAATCCCATGACAATTCTTAGAGCCAGAAAATTCCTTCATTGTGTCTTCATTTCACACATAACCAACATGTAGTGCAAGTGTAATTCTTTTTCATAAAGGGTACCCACATTTTCAAAGGGATTCCTTACCTGTGCTATTAAACTTAATTCTTCAAAAAATTACTTAATACATGCAATGTTCTTTTACTGGCGTAAACTCCATGGATATTCATATGGTTTCTATACTCAATTGTCACTAGGGAAAAAGCTTTATTTCCAGACAGTAAAAATTGCTAAAATTGGTTTGTAATAGAAGTGCTGAAATAACTTGGCTGTATAAGCAGTTTCCATGCAATAGAAAGNTTCCTCAAACTAAACAGTCCCAGCTCCCTCAATTGTTCCTCATAAGATTTATTCTCCAGGCCCTTCACCAGTTTCATTGCCCTCCTCTGCACTCGCTCCAGCACCTCGATATCTCTCTTGTTCTGAGGTGCCCGGAACCGGACACAATACTCAAGGTGTGGCCTCACCAGTGCTGAGTACAGGGGGACAATCACCTCTCTACTTCTGCTGGTCACACTATTTCTTCTACAAACCAAGATGGTTTGATCAATACATATAAAAACAGAATTATATTTTAAGTCTAAAAGATTTGTAAGTCTGTAAGTGATATGCTGCACACAGTGAATAATGAAGTCTCAGAGTTCACGCTTCCACTAATGATCATTCAGAAAAATGTGTAGAAGTTAGAAATATGGGTCTAAATTAACAAGACCTTGAATGCCTTGAACAGATCTTGTTTCCCTCTATCAATTTCGTTAATAAAGAAGTAATTGGTCAGAATTATCACTGAAAGAATGTGGAGTCTCCTTTGTGCAGTTACTTTTTGCTTAATATATTTTCTGTCATTTCTTTGAGCTAAGAGATGGTGTGACTGAAGTCATACATGAAATTTTTCATTGTGAAAATACGCTCTCTTTAGATCTCTCTTTGCCCTCTTTCTGCACAGGTGTAAGTGTTTTAATGGTGATGAGCATGTTGTCTTTTTCTCTGTCATGCTGGTTTCCTGCTCATATTGTGAAACTGCTTTCCTTTGTGACACTGTGACATTATAGTTCAGTTATAGTGGAATGGTTAATTGCTGTAAATATTCTGATTTCTGGAGAAGATAGTGGCTTTCAGTAAGTTTATAAGTAATACACTTGTTTGTCACTTCAGTGCTCTTATCTGATACAAGAGCCGTTTGACTTCAGGAATCAAAAATGCCCTTCCTATTTTCTAAAAGAAATCACAGAAACAATGTCTAAACATGTGTCTTAAATGGACAGGAAACAGATGTGCTAGTAGTATGTCGGCGTTGTTAGAAATAAGCTGCATGAGTAACTGCTAGTTATGTAAAACAAGGGCTATATGGCCAAGATGGAGTCAAGTAAAATCCTTAACGAGTAGCAATCAGAAGAAAATATACCATGCTCTGCTTATTGAGTTTAACTTCTGTCTACTTCATAATGGTATCTCATTGAAGAACAAAAGTGACAGTTATTAAGCAAAACTTTTGAAGCTGAATTGTCTGTTTTGCTGGTCATTCTTGTCTGCTTTTTTGGAAGCTTCTCTTTTAGAGGATGTGATATTTTCCACTGTGTAACTTCTTAGTAGGTTGCTTAAAAGCAGAGTTTCTGTCATCTTTCCTATCTGCTTTGATGCCACATTTTGAGCTGTCTTTCTTACTATTCTGTGAGTTCTTTCTCCAACCTTACAAATGGCTGGGTGGGGAGTTAGTTACTATTCTTATTCTATTTATTATAATACAATGCTTTTACAAGACACGAGATTTATAATTATACGTTTTGTTTATAGATGGAAGTGGAGAAAGAGGTGAGAAGGATGCCAGCAAAATCACAACCTATCCGCCAGGGGCTGTCCGCTTTGACTGTGAACTGCGAGCCGTACAAGTCAGTTGTGGATTTCACCATTCAGGTAAAAACAAGTCAGTGTTAATTGTTAATTCTAGCGTAGAATTCTCATTGTTTTGATGGTTTTTTACATCGTCATATGTGTTTTCACTGCTTTGTGTTTAATTTTCAATGAGGATGCATTAAAGGTTGAAAAAAATTGCAGTGTTGTTTTATAGTCTGCTACAGTGTCTGACAGTGGAAAAGGGCTATAACTATCATCTATTGAGTTACATCAGAGTTTTTAAGCAATTTTTGGAGTCATTCAGAACTATCTGTATCTGGCACAGCTCTAGGCTGGCACAGAGGTGTTACCTGTGCTGTGTTGTGGAACCTGGTACAGATCTCTTAGTGTTTCAGTAGGGACCGCTAGCTCTGCTGCTCAGGAAGGCTAACCAGAACTGGTGCGGTACCATCGTAACAGGTGATGTGTCAGAAAAACATTCTGTTTTGTTTGTTTTTCAGTGGTTTTGATGGAGAGTGGTGATGTTTACACGTTTGGATATGGGCAGCATGGGCAACTTGGACACGGTGATGTTAATTCCAGGTGAGCTGGTAATTAAAGGATGTGGTTATATATTGCTGTACTGTTACATAACCAGTGGCTAAATTTGTTTTTCTCTCCAGCTAGCAAGTGCAAAAACTGAAATATTGTCCAAATAAACTTGATAAACTCTTTTTCTGCACTTACTCACCATAACCCTCTGGATATAGATACAGTAACAGTACTGTTGTACTGTGTAAGTTATTTGTTTAATAAGTGAAGGTTTCTGTGCATAATTATTAACATAGCTTTGATAACTGAGTTTGAAATGCTTCTGTCTCTTTAGTTCTTCCTACATACGTGAGAGAATGAAATGAAAGTCTCCTTAAGAGATCATTATTTCTGTAAAACATTAAGTGTGCAATTCGAATAGAATTATGTTGTAAATCTAGATTAACCTGTTTCTGTTACATGATAGTTCAGTTATGATAAAATCTCAGTTCTGTTTACTATTAATGTACGTAATTAAGTCACTAAGCTTGGGTCTCAGCTGCATTTTATAGGTGCTTATTTGGATGTCAGCAGGAGAGTGCTTTCTTTGTGGTCAATGGAAATAGAGAAATCACCAGAGTGTGGAAAGTTGTTTGACAAACCGCTTAGTGTCTTACTGTATTACTTATGTGCTTTAGGTACGCTCAGTAGTTCTGTAAGCTTTATGGGTTTGGTCTTCATTCATTCCAGTGAGAGCATAGGTAATTAAATATAGGTGTCTTTATTGTGAAGTTCAATCCAGCCCTTAGTGTCTCATCTTTAGTATCTTACCTATTCATTAAACTAAAAAAACCCCAGTGTCCTGCCCTAAAAGGAAATGTAATAATGTTCTTTGGATGTGTACATATACCATAAGATGTGGGATTTTGAATAGTAGGAATCATTGAGCCTTTGTGTATGTCCAATAATGCCCAATATTCTTATATAAAAGGCATATGGATTGGAGCATCCACGACCTGTCTTCAGTTCTGTCATTTCTCTTGTAGCAGTGAGATGAAAATTACTGAATATCTATCCTCCCAATCTCTTTGGAGACTTCCAAGTAATTATTTTTTTTTTTGGTCATGTTTCTGAAGAAATCTTCTTCTTCTTAAAACTTTCATTGGATTCACTAAACAAAAGTGGGGAGAGGGAAGGAAGGAATGAAGGAAGAAACTTTACTGGAAGCGTTACGTTGTACTGACTTCTGTGCCTAATGGTAGTCTCTAAACTGTTATCCCTACTAAGTTTGCCCTGGACTGGTGGATGCAGTCTGTGTTTCTGCCTGTGGTAGAGCTGTATCACGGAGATGTACTCTTTTTTTCATTCCTGGAAAATCTTAGGTACTTGTTCCAAGCTACAGCTGCTTTAGCTGGCATTTCAAGTCACTACTAAAATAAGGCCAGTTTATGTCTTAAAGACTGAAGAGGTACAAATAGCAGTGGCATTTGTACTGCTAACTTATTGTCTCCTATTTCCAACTGATGAAATCACATGGCTTTCCTGAAGGCATCGGAGCTATCTGCTGAATCAGGCAGTAAAACCCACGTCTGTTCCTTATTTAGACCGAAACTGGATGGAGACCAAATGTAGTTCCAAGTGAGATCTTAGAAGAGAACGTGAAACATCCTGTACTGAAGGGTAGTGCTTGACCAGGCCTAGAAGCTCAGGAGGTACAAGCAACTTGGCACTGACCTTTATATCGTTCTACAGCAAACCCTAGAGAGTGGGTGAAAAAAGCCTTGAAGAAATTTGGAGTATGTCCCATGCATGAGAACTAGCTATAGTACTTTATGGCTATTTAGCACCATCATTCAAATGATAATTTCCTCATTGATGTACTTCTTTTTCCAGCTTTAAGTAGAGATCTCTCCTCTGTCCTCACAGTAAGGGATTCAGAGAAGGAAACAGGGAATCCTTATGCAGAGTTCCACCTCAGTTGGGACGCAGTGGTGCTCAGATGGCCAGCTCCAGCCAGGTCAGTGGTATGTCAGTCATGCAGTGTGTCACATTGCCTGTATTGACCTCAGGAAGATCATCATCTTCTGAATCCAGGAACTGATACTCGACTGTGTTTCTGGGAAAGAGAGAGAGACAGGGAGGAAAAAAAAGTAGTAATATTTAGGCAGCCTAGCTAGTGTATCTAAACGTGGGGACCCATGAAAACAAGAACTGTCAGGGAAAGTGCAGGAACTTTCATTTTCATCTCAGTGCGCCATCTTCGTTATCAAGCAATAATGGAAGTTCCTGGGCAGTGATTGATGACTTACCCTTTCAGAGACTTCTGTCTTGCAGTGTAAAGATTCAGTAGTAAGTCTTGAAATTGCTTAACTATTTTCAATTCTGCACATCTGTCCAGACATGCCTTTTTCCTTAATTAAGGGAATTCTGGACTCCTCTATTAGAGTTCGGTAAGCACCAAAGATTCTTCCTCTTACTTCAGCAGGAACAAGATGTATTACGGGCTCTAGGAGGATTTCAGACTATTTTTTCTTATTCACCCAAACCAGCATATGAATGGGACAATGTCCTTCTCAATAAATCATTAACAGAACTGAAGTGGTGTGGAGGAAGAAGCAACGTGCACAAGGTGATGTTGTTATTTTCCCCAGCAACAGTGCCAGCCATTCACAGATGATCCACTTGAAAATGCAAGTGATCTGCTTCCTGGGAGGCTGTTTTTTCCATATCAGTATGTTGGCGCCATTAAACTAGCCTGCATAGGCTTTTTGTTCTAAAATCCACAGTGGCAGATGATGAGCCATTCACTACATGCAGGATTTGTCAGTCTCTGTTTATATTCTCCTCAGATTAGATGCTGGTGGATAGAAACTCAGTGTGGAAGCAAGAAATGCTTTGCTCTATCTAGTCTTGGTGAAAAATAGCATGTCTTGTGTTCAGGTAAGCAAAGGCCTGTTTGCTGCTGATGTTTCAAAAAGCTGGGACTAAAGACTCCAGCATCTTTCTGTTGTTGTTCAAAATTTACCTGCATTTCTTGCACAAACTGTGGATTTGAGCACTATGTCAGAAAGCACATGACCTGGAGGTCAAGGTCTAGAAGTGGAACAGCTGAAAGTAAGACAATGCTGATGCGATTTTTGCTTCTGAAGGTTCAACAATAGCGTGGAAGAAAATTGAGCAGACAGCCAGTGGACAGTCAGCTATATTCTGTTTGAAGACAAAAGGTAGAGACCATATCCTATTAATAACTAGGAAAAACAAAAAGAAACCAAACATGTTCCATCATCTCTGATAGGACTGTGTTTCTAGGTGTGTTGTCTGATTACATCAGCACTGGCGTGCAGGTCTTACTTGCATCTTTTCAGCAAACTTCCAGCTACCTGTAAAATCTCAAAATCATCACTTTTCTATTTAACTCCATACTGACCGACTCTGCCTGACGTTGACAGAAGTGGCTACCGGTTTCCTTTGACCCGAGGCACGGCAACAGCCCGTGGTGCAGCTGAACGTCCAGCACCACGGTCAGCTGCCCGCAGTGACGTCTCACGGGACCTGGCAGCCGGCCGTTGGCTGGATAAGTACCATGGACAGCGGCTGTTGGAAGACTCCGTGCAGGAGGGGTTCTCAAAAGCCACAGCTGCTTCCAGAAATGCTTTACCCTTCAGCAAGGAAGAGGGTTTCGGCGTGGACAGCCAAAATGCATTTGGATCTTTCGCAAGATCATGAGTTAGCTGACACTCCTGCTCCTTTTTGTTCAGCAAATACCTGATATCTGCTCCTTTTTGTTCAGCAATCTTACATTTCCCCCCAGGAGATTTCAGATTATTTTCTGCATAGTTGGGGTTGGTCTTTTGTGATTGACCTGTGTCAAGTTCTTGTGCCGTATCCAGAAGTCAAAGAATCTGTGAGTCTGACACTGTGTCCTTCACCTACCTCCCAGAATATTTCTGCTTGCTATTTCCCACTCCAATGGAGAAAGCCTGGTTATCAAAACTTTATCTGAAGAGTCTTTCACTCTTAAGTGTCTGTGATGAGCTTTTCTGTGTTGAATTTCCGAGTGATTGGGAAATACTCAATAGTATCACAGGTCTTAAATTCCATTTATATCAGTCTGTCTCACTTATGTATTTTTCTAAGTCTGTCCTCCTATGAAGTGAAAACAGTTTTTCTGTAATTTTATTTTCTTTTTTAGAGATGTCATTAGATGTCTTAGGCTTTTTCCTGTTCAGTTCTTAAATTGGTACACTGTAGTTGGCCATTCCAAAAGATGGATGATATTAATAAAAGAGTTATTTAAGAGGATAATTATGTATTTTTATATCAGTTGCTTGTCCAGTTTTGCTCAGCTGCTGACAAGGGAATATCATACATGGCATTCAAATAACATTGCTGACAAATTCACTGGGCAAAACAGAAAGATAAATAATTTTTTGGTGATAATAGCTTGGCTTTAATGCATCAAAGAGATCAAACATTAACTTTTTTTTTTTTTTTTTCAGCAAGAATAGGGTTGATAATTCTGTGCCTGAAGTTATCATAATTTTGAGGGAGAGGAAAAAGAACCCTTTAATAACAATATTTCTCTTTACCAGCAATACTTTTGGATTAGTGCTTAACTATGTTTTTTGTTTCTGCTGCGGTGCTTTTTTGAGCTTCCTTAAAGTTAATGGGAGGCAAATATAATGTTTCGTCCATTTTAAAAATGTTTCATCACTGATGCTGCTAAGCTTCGCTTTGTGTGTCTGCATAACCTTACTGATGTCCAAACCCACGTGCCTGTAGATCAACAAAGGCTTCTAAATTTATGAACCTCCTATACCAAATTTTATGCAGCCTTTCAGTCTCTCCATCTGCACTAGAATCACCCACTAGAAGCTACTTTCATTCCAAAGGAATAATTTCTTTCTGCATACCTGGCTTCTCGCTCCTTCAGGTTGTTTCTCTCTTCCACATTTCCATATATTCACATCTTCCCATCTAACTTTTCCCTTTCCCTACTGAACACATGATGCCTCTCCTTCCTCGAACTTTCTTGACTTCTGTTATACCTGCAATTCAGCCAAAATCAGAACATGCAGATAACCCCTCTTTTGGCACATCATCTGTTAAACCATTGCTAAGAAACTGTGGGCTGACACACTTATTTTTTTTATTCCAACATAAGACAACCTGTTCTTATTTTAGACTAACCCACTTTTGAAAGTGCATGTTTAAAAGTAAGTTAAAATAGTGCTGCCATTCTGGGGTCAGCATTTCACAACATGGAGTTATTTGAGAATAGGTTGTTCTTCAGATTCAGTCTTTCTAAGTTCACAATAAATTTTAAGTCTAGGTAGACGTACATTATGGGATTCGAAGTCTGGTACAGTTCAAGTAGACTTGTTCTTACTTTAGGATTGAGATAAAAATTCAAGTTATAATATCTCATACTTCTTTCCTTATGTCTTTTCTGCTGTTTCTATCCTAAGTCATCACTTCAAGTTTTCTTTCTTTGCTCCTTGATCAACCTATTGGGTTTTTTCCCTTCATTTTTACTGGAATGCGAAATTTATTTTCTTATACCTGTCTGTATTCAGGAGACACGTGGGTTAGACTTTTTCAGATCTTTCTGGAAAGTAGTTTGGAGAGGTTTGTTCTTGTGTCTGAGTTTGATGCCTTATTTTTTTTTGATGCCTAAGTCTTTTGATGCCTTATTCTCCATTAGAAAGCTGATGGAGGTGGGTAGACCTTCTCTTTCTTCTATAATTCCCTAGCCAGTGATCTCAGGAGGGCTGTGTCGATACTGCTTCTGGTAATTGTACTAGGGTACCAACCACAGAACGCATTGATTACTTCATAATGTAAACAGGCTTTTTAGGTGCTTAACCAGTGTCCCAACAAGATATTTTTGCTGTTGTAGTTCCTTACAATATTTATATATATATATATATACACACACACATACGCGCATGCATTTATTGGTGTAACTACAGTAATGTTATTATAATCTTAAAATTATATATTAAATTAACCATTTTTATTCTGTAATAATTCCTGAATTTAACTGAAGAGAGGGTACTTCATCTGGTTCCCTGTAGCAAGATGGCATAAACATAAATATCTGCTACAGTCTTTCAAGCCTCTGGTTTGTTCAATATGTAAGGTCTTGCTTGACTCTGATGCCGTATAGCACACAAACATAAAGAATATATTTCACAGTGATTGAAATCCTTTTAATGCTAATGTATGTGTTAGATGTTGCATAAGAATGTATTGAAACAAAATGATTTTATTTTTATACAGGGGATGTCCCACTTTGGTACAAGCATTGCCAGGTCCTAGTACGCAAGTTACTGCTGGGAGCAACCATACAGCTATTCTCTTAATGGATGGCCAGGTTTTCACGTTTGGAAGTTTCTCAGTAAGGAAGCAATATTTATTTATGGGACTAAGCTATTAATTAATGTATTGTTGAAAACTGCATTTTCCTGCTCTTACAGAACTGCTCATGACTCCTGCTTGCATTTTGTGCCTGTTATATTTGAAAATATGGCCTCTAATATTGTTGTAGTTAGAAAAGCATGGTGCCAGAAATGCTGGGTGAGTTCTTTATTTTCATGAAGGTGGTGTTTTAAAACTGGGTTATTTTACAAGGTGCACCATTTTTTTTCAAACTCTTACCGTTGCAAGCTCGGTTGGAAATAAGCATCTCTTCCATATTCTGTTATTTGTCTGTCTGCATTTGATAGAAAAAATGTGTCCTGTTTTCTTTCATAGAAATGTCAATGAGTTGCAGAAGTTGTGCCTAGACCTGAGGAGATATTATTGTTTAATATAACACAGCATAACCGGTACT
>VZTM01030298.1:0-15903 GCA_013400555.1 Jacana jacana | reverse complement strand
CCCCCCCCCAACTTTCCCCCAGGTTATCTCTGCATAGACAAGGCAAGGCAGAGATGAAACTGAGTGGAAAGACAACTCCCTGCATCTCACCTATTGTGCTCTTAAACTGGTTTGGTTGGGTGCTCCCTTACAGGGGGGCTGCTAGAAAGGAACTCTGTGATTTTCTCTGATGAATTCATCTGCAGAATGAACTGCTGACAGATTTGCTGGGCTGAAAGAAAAGCACTGTTCGTTTCTAGGGTTGCAGAGCCATGGCACATCTTGCTGGAAGCTATCATCTGTTGTGTACCAACCAATGCACTCTTCCATAGATGCCACCTTCTTCTCACAATGTCTGTAAAAGAATATTAAAACAAAGAACACTCCAGATAAGTGTTGCTAGCAACCTTTGGAAGAGGCAGTGCTACATACTGCTTTGTTGCTAATTCATAGAAAAGCATAGAATATCAAATCTTGTGTTGTGATGATGAAAGTGATTAGCATGTTTCTGGGAAACAATTAGAGATTTGCTGTTTTAATAGTATTTCATATCATGGTCAAAGTTGTTGTCCTTGAAAAAATATCTTGCAAATCTTTTAATGGGATAAATTTAAGGCTTGAATTTGAAGTTGTAAAAATGTAAAATTTATTTACCATTTGAGAAGCAGCATTGCTTGGGAAAATGTCTCAAGACATGACTTTAACACCTCAGAATACTGAGATACTTTTAAATTTATTGTACATATACAATAATATGGTATTTGGTAGGCTTATATTTGAGGACTGTATGTGAACTAGTATTTAATGTTAAAATTCTAGCATGAAATATTTTCCTTAATGTTAAATTTTATTAACTTTTTTTTTTTTTTAAGTCTTATACTCTATAATTGCTTTATGAACCTGTTAGTAGATCCTTTAAAATCTTTTGGAAATGTAGGCTGCTCAGGATCACGAGTCTAGTACGTGTTTGAAGAGTTTCACTTGACAGTTGTGAAGGTTGATTTCCTAGAGGGGCCTTAAATGACTGAATAAAGAAGCTTTATTTCTCCTTTTCTAACACTATTGCAGTATGACACGTGCAGAAAATTCAGTTTAAAAAAAAAGGTTAAAATATTGAGCACTAATCATTTTTGCTCATAGTGTGTCTCTCTCTTTCCATTCAAGGCTGAATGGCCTCATTTTCCTGAGTACCCAGCGTGAATGGTTCAGATAGCCATGAGCATGAAATCTCCCTCTGCCTGCTTGCAAGTTTGGTTATTATTTATCTAATGTATTCAATCTTATGGGTTAAGGAGAGAGAAAAGCAGGGGCTAAGTTAATCACTACAATCTCTAGAGAAATAGCCTGAGAAGTGGTGGGCTTTGCTGAATATCTGAAAACAGAAACAAATCCGCGTGCTGGAGAAAGGAAGAGATTAAAGGTGAACGAGTTCAAAAAACCAAGGCTGGCTTCCAGAGAAAGTCCTGACAAGAGCGGAGGTGGTACAGATAAAGACCTTTTGTTACTCTGCTGTGGCTCTAAGCTATCTTTCATATCATTGCTTGAAGGTAGTAATCACATGAAGTCTTGCAGATTAAAGAAAAAATCACATCAAAATCCTGCAGGTTTATTGAGAAACAAATTGGAATGCAGAGCTCTGAAGCAGTGGGTTCACTTAAAACCAGACTGCAGTAATCTATACAACCTGCAGGTGCAGACTTGCTTCATGCTTTGAGGAAAATCGAGTTCTTTTTGGAAAGGTTCAGATACTCTTGTTTCCTAGGGAAAAAAAAAATCTTCTTGTCCATTCCACTATTTGGTTGTAAAGAAGTAGCTCTGGATACAACAACCAATTACGCATCTGCTTTAGTGTAGTTAACCATGGTGTTCCCAAGAGGAAGCTTCATGATTATTTAGATTTTCAAGATACTTTTTGCAAAAGACATAGGAAAATTATGGTCTGGTACGGACAGTTTCTCTGCTAATTTCTGTGTGGCTAATGCGAATTTTTAATCCTTGTGGCTGAACGGTGAACTGTCTTTATTTAGCCTTCAGTGGGGAAATGTACTCCTTGTTTAACTCTTTGCATTAGATATTTTATGATCTGCTTTGCAGCCACTATCTCATCGATCTCACAGAGTAAAGAATTGCTAATATTAACTTAATGATTTGTGTGTAAGCAAATCCAAAACCTTTTCTTCCTTTCTTGCTGGTACTAGCTACTGTATTATGTCAGGCTTCAGGTTTCTTGAAAAAAGGTAATTGGTTCTATGTCAGCTGCACAAAAGGAGGTTATGTAAGGTTGAGGTAATGTCCTTTACTCTTTAATTGTATGTTGCTGCCTGCAGGGCTAATAGGACCCATTATGGGATGAAGGCAGGAGAGTATTCTGATGATTGTGTAAAACTCATTATGGGATATTTTAAGGGGATTCTGGTGATTTGTGAGATTTACTATGGCACGTTTAGGGCTATTAATAAACGCAGGAAAAGGTGGACAGTGGAGGAATTGTGTGGGGAAAATAGAAGAAGGGATTTAAGGACCTGGCTAAATGTAATCAGGTTGCAGGTCATTACGACTGTCTGAATTAGTCCTGTGCTTACTTACCGCACTTTGCCATACATTTTTATTAAATGTAATTTTTCCTGCCTGTGTGGGTGAGCTTTCCATCCTGAGTATGTGTTTGTGTGAATATCAATGAATTTAAAACGATTAGCCAGTGAGCAGGAGATGAGGTCTTAGTACCAGCCACTGGAGTTGGTACCATGGATCTCCAGGACCTCACAGGTCTGCGTGCCCACAGCTGAGGAGACCTGCCACTGGATAGATTGAGCATTTAGGCCAGCTGCTGGAGGGTTTGATATTACACATATAATGGATGTGAATATTTATAATTGTGTATATGGACATCCGTGGTGTTACATTCTAATGATAGACTTTGATCTGATCAGTTGGAGAGGAGGAACAAGGATCAGGCTCCCTATTTGTGTGGGGCCACAGAGAGGCAACAACCTTCCATCTGTCAGGCTATGGGTTTTGGCAGCTTCTAGGAATGAGGTTGTCCTGGTTTGAGGTAAAACAAAGCAATTTTCTGTTCAGTCGTTTTACTTTTTTAGCTGGGCCTCCTCTAACTAACTAAAGTCTGAAACTAACAGCACATTGTTCAGAGAGTGTTTCGTCTCACAGTGATAAGACCTGATTATACCAAGGGATGGTATGCAGAGAGGCCCTTGCTTATACTTACTGCTAGACCAAGGTCAGGTAATTTTGTCAGGTGACCTAAAACTGGCCATTGGGGTATTCCATCCCATCCTCATCATGCTCAGTAAAAAAAGCTGAGGGATCAAGGGGTTGTTAGTTTTTTCTTCCTTCAATGGCCGACGTCTGGGGAGGACCCTGTCTGTTCGTCTGCCTTTGATCCTGATCCGGAATCCAGCTCCTGCCGGTCACCAAGCCCAGCCTGGGACGTTTACTGGTGCTGCTGGTGACGTGATCATTGTCCTGGGAGCCTGATACAGTTTTGTATAGACTGTATACTTTTTTTCTTTATCCTTTCTTTTATGTTATTTTTAATTTTCCTTTTTATTGTTTATTATATTATTGTTATTGATATTTCATTAAAGGAGTTTAGTTTTTATCTAAACTCCTGAATCTCTTAATTCATTCCTCTCCTCTCTTTTCCTTAGTAGGGGGGGGGGAGGAGGGGTCATCATCTGTCCAATTGGTCAAAACCACGACAGAGGTCCAGTCTGAGCAAGTGAGGCTTAAAAAAAAAAGAATTCTTATGTGCAAACATATTTTTGGCGATGCATCTATTACTGCCACGCAGGTTTAAACCTCCTGCTTGTGGAGGGTAGCTCATTCATATACTCACTAACATTTCCCTGAAATCCTTAGAGAACTTCCTTTCTTAAGACTGTGTCACAAGCTATTTTCATAAAATTGGGAGACTACAAAATGAACTGACAAGCAGAAGAATCATAAGTCATAAACCCTAGAGAATAGGGGAACTCTATGAAGCTGCCTTTTTTTATTTTTTCTCAACAAGAGCATAAGCAAAACTTCTGCTTCTTTACTTGAGATATAAAAAGGATCGCTTCATTATTACAAATTACTACTGCAATTGGGGAAATTACTAACTGAGGTTCATTTTTTGGGGTGTGGGGATGGGGTGGGAGGCTGGACGATAAATCATAAGACCTAGTTTTCTTCTTCCTGTGGCTAAAGGCAGAATATGTTCCTGTGAAACAGGAAAAATAAAAAAGCAACTTTTCTCTTTGAAGTATAATTATACATCAATTCCTCTACTTGCACCCAGACACTGATAAGGCAAATGGGAAGCCTGTTTAGTCTTAGAAACTATAATAGGGTTTTTCTCAGTGCTTATAGAATATTTCATGGTTTAAAACATTTTAAATATTGAATTTGAAATCATGGCACATATAAAATTTTGACCTGAATTGTACAAGTTATTGTAGTCGTAAAAAAACAACTTAGAAAGTGTTGCAAATCTGAGTCCTCCACACTGTTACAGTCATGCAGGAGCTGTAATTCTGAGTCTATTTAAGACTGAGTTGGTTTTCAAAAATTTTTAGCTATTGAGGCAAATTCTCTAAGGGGCAGGTACCTGTTATTCAGTCAAACTGGCAAAGGAAGACAGGTTGTAACAAATAAAAAAAAATATTCTGACAGTTACCACAAAGGACATCTGTCTTTGAAAGGGAGAAAAAGTTGCTAATTTGAGAGACAATCTTACAGTGATCATTTAGGTAATTACATTAAATTATGGTTAATATAAGTAATTACAATTATTTAATTATGGCATAATTCAGCACAGTTAGAGTCAGTCATGAGACGTGGTTGGTGTCTTGCCTGCGGAGAGGGAGCACTCTGAGACACAGTGTGTCTATAACTTGTGTGAGCCATCACCACATCCCAGACTGGCTCAGAGTCCCCAGTGTTATTCACACAGGTGGAAGCTCATGGAATGACATGCAATGGAAACACAGAAAACAAGCTTCTTCCCTTGCCTTCTAGCTTATAAAGGCTTTCCTGGGAGTACTTTTTCTAACATTATATTTGGAGGAGTTTAAAATTCCTAAATTCTGCTCTGCTTTTTCTTTTTCCCGAATAGTTATGCCACAACTTAATAATTCCACTTATTAGGATATTTTTTCTAATACTTATTCAATGTTTTAATTTTCAGCAATGTAATTATATGTATTTTTTTTTCTAATTATAACTACTATTTTTCTTATCGGACTAAACCAGAGAGGATTATTTTCTCCCTACTTCTGTGAAGCGATACCTCAATCAGCATTGCATTGCCCTTTTTGGTTTTCTGTCATATTACACAGTAATCTAATTAAACTCCCAATTAAAATATCCAGATCTCTTTTGGGGATCAGTGCCTTTCAGATTCTTCTCACCCAGAGGCTAATAGTTAAATTATTTTTCCCAGACGTATTAAAAGCCAATCCTATAGAGGCTTACACAATTGCTCAGTTTTATCCTTTGTGACTATTCCTGTTGAGTCAGATAGGACTACTCAGTGTGCATAAACTGAAGCACATGTACAAATCTTTGTCATCAGTCTGTTATTAAAATGAATCTTGATTAAATTTAAAAGTGATGTTATAGTATCAACTTCTAGATCTCAGCCCTTTGATAAACATGTTTACAGTTTCTTGTAGTTAAAAAGAATGTATCAATAATTTCGGAATAGAACCAGAACGAATTGTTTAAATTAACATACATTGCTTTAGTCTAAGAATATTTTATGTCTCTCAAGACATTTTTATCTTTCTGAAATGGGACTGTAAAGTTTAGAATTCTAACAATTTTTTTTTCTTATTTTTCTAAGGAAGTTAAAATACTTTTTCCCCCCTCTTCATGCATTATTCAAAGCAGCCAGATGCTTTGGGTATTCTAGTTGCCTTTGGAAGGAAAATAACATTTCCAATTTAGGCTTATAATTTGAACTGAAATATCTAGGTCTAGCATAGTTAGTGTACTTTATTGCTTTCTGTCTGATTGAACACATAAGACTGAATTATCTCTACAACTCTTCAGTTTTGGTTTCTCTCATGTTCTAGACTTCTTTGTTGGTATATATTGTACTCTATGTCTCTAGGAACTATAATTTCCCAGCAGCTTTGAAAAGTTTAGCATTTTGTCCCTATTTCATTTTTAGTTCTTTCTTGCTGAAACCTTTTGATGTGCTCTGCCTGCACCACACTTATTAGACCCAAAGCATGATTTAATACCTGTGACCTCGGTTACGTGGCAGAATAGACTTGCTATAGCAATGGTGGCTTTTTTTACACTTCTCCAAATCTCAGAGCTTATGTAAAACTCCAATTTATAAAGCAGTGTGGCTGTTTGAACCTTTATTCAGCCAACCATCCTTTGCAAATCTCTGAAGCACATGTGTGTAATAGAGCACTGGCTGGATAGACAAGGATGAAAGGTTGTGCATTTCTGACCTAGTGTATAAGAAAGGTTAGAATAGCTGAAATTTAACGGATGTGTGGATCTCTTGGTATTTTTGGTAGTTCTTTACAACATCTGTGCTCTTACTTCTTAAAACATTTTAGATGACCAAATGTTGAACAGGTCTTAACATGGAATTGACCATTCAACTAGTCCTGAATCCAGAGATCTGCATTTGTATCTTCACTCCGATTATAGAAATCAGCATAAGAGATACAGACTAAATCTTTTTCCGCTGATGTGTTTGCTTGCTGTGTGGGAAATTTTCTTTCCATGTCATCTGCGCCTAGGGAAAGAAACAAAAATTCTATAGATATGTTATAGATAAAGGCGAGAATAAGGAAGTTGTGGGCCCTTTCCAGAAGGAAATGGGAGGTTTGGTCACCCAGGATAGGGAAAAGGCTGAATTACCAAACAACTTCTTAGCCTTGGTCTTCACTGGCAAGAGCTCTAACCACACCACCCAAGTCATGGAAGGTGAAAACAAGGGCTATGAGAATGAAGAGCAGCCCACTCTAGAAGAAGATACAGTTCGTGACCATCTAAGGAACCTGAAGGTCCATGACACCTGATGAAATGCGTCCATGGGTCCTGAGGGAGCTGGTGGACAATGTTGCTAAGCCACTATCCATCATATTTAAGAAGTCTTGGCAATCTGGTGAGGTTTCTGCTGACTGGAAAAGGGGAAACATAACCACAAGCAAAAAAAGAAAGACCCAGGAAACTACAGGTAAGTCAGTCTTACCTCTGTGCCTGGCAAGATCATGGAGCAGATCCTCCTAGAATCTCTGCTAAGGCACGGAGGTGATTGGTGACAGCCAACATGGCTTCACCAAGAGCAAGTCATGCCTGAAAAATTTGGTGGCCTTTTATGATGTTCCCACAACCTTGGTAGACAAGGGCAGGGCAACAGATGTAGTCTACCTGGACTTATGGAAAGCATTTGACACTGTCCCGCATGACATCCTGGTCACAAAATTGCAAAGTCATGGATTTAATGGATGGACCACTCAGTGGATCAGGAACTGGCTTGATGACCACACTCAAAAGGTTGTGGTCAATGGCTCAATGTCTAAGTGGCAGTCAGTGATGAGTGGTGTTCCTCAGGGGTTGGTACCAGGACCAGTGCTGGTCCAACATCTTTGTCAGAGACATGGATAGTGGAATAGAGTGCACTGTCAGCAAGTTTGCAGATGACCCCGAACTGTGTGGTGGGG
This sequence comes from Jacana jacana, assembly GCA_013400555.1. Lineage (NCBI taxonomy): Eukaryota > Metazoa > Chordata > Aves > Charadriiformes > Jacanidae > Jacana > Jacana jacana. The sequence goes on along the minus strand of VZTM01030298.1, from coordinate 8,236 downwards.
TCGACACACTGGAGGGAAGGGATGCCATCCAGAGGGACCTGGACAGGCTTGAGAGGTGGGCCCATGCAAACCTAATAAAGTTCAACCAAGCCAAGTTGGAGATGTGGCAATCTGCACCTGGGACGTGGCAATCCCAAACACAAATACAGGTTAGGCAGAGAATGGCTGGAGAGCAGCCCTGAGGAGAAGGACATGGGAGTGCTCATGGATGAGAAGCTCAATATGAGCTGGCAGTGCGCACTGGCAACTCAGAAAGCCAACTGCATCCTGGGCTGCATCAAACGAAGCATGGCCAGCATGTCACAGGAGGTGATTCTACCCCTCTACTCTGCTCTTGTGAGACCTCACCTGGAGTACTGTGTCCAGCTTTAGATTCCTCAGGAAGGATATAGAGCTGTTGAAACAGGTCCAGCAGGGGGCCGTGAAGATGGTAGGAGAGCTGGGGCACCTCTGAGGTGTGGACAGGCTGAGAGATTTGAGGTTGTTCAGTCTGGAGAAGAGAAGGTTCTGGGGAGACCTTATAGCCTTCTGATATCTGAAGGGAGCCTACAGGAGAGCTGGAGAGCTACTCTTTGTCAGAGTGTGTAGTGACAGGACAATGGATAATGGTTTTAAATTGGAAGAAGGGAGATTTAGATTAGATACTAGAAAGACATTCTTTCCTTTGAGGGTGGTGAGGCACTGGAACAGGTTGCCCAGGGAAGTTATGGATGCTCCATCCTTGGCAGTGTTCGAGGCCAGGCTGGATGGAGCTTTGGGCCACCTGCCCTAGTGAGAGGTGTCCCTGCCTATGGCAGGGGAGTTGGAACTTTGATGATCTTTAAGGTCCTTTCAAACTCTAACCATTCTATGGTTCTATTAAATGCTTCCTCTTCTATTCTATTTAGAGCACCTTGATCAAGTGAGACTTTACTTTCTGACACTTTTGTTTTCACACCATCCTTACCCAGCTTCATTGTAGAGTGAGATAGTGACAGATTTCCTAGGAAGTGAGGGAGAGAACTCCCAGTCTTGTAAGAAGATTTAAGAATACGACAAGGAACATAAAATGTCCCTCCTGTGTCAGAGCCAATATCTGCTATCCAACAATAGCCTAAGGAAGAATACATGAAGGAAGTCAGCATTTGGTATTTGCCAGAATATTATCCCAACTCCAGTTGTTCCTGACCAACAGACCTATGGATCGAAAGGTGTCTTTGCATTTAACAGCCTTTGATAGATTTTAGATATTTTTTTTCTTTTTTTTCCTCCCTGTGATGTAATCCTGTTTGTTTTGAACCTACCTGGACTTTTAGCATCGGCAACCCTCAGCAGAGAGGAATTCTACACCATGGGGTTACACAGGCAAGATGGAGGAAGGAGGTTTATTCATTTTGACACCTCTAGTTTAAACTACCTTGTCTCTTTCTTGAGAGACATCTCGGGTTCCTCTTGAGGAGGTCAGCACCTCGTCTTTTGGTACAATTTTAACACTCTGTGGTGCTGCTGCAATCTTTGTACAAGCACATACACACACGCTCACACATCACCTCCCCATGGACTGTTCACACAAAACTCGCTATACTTTGGTGGCCAGCAATCAATTTCAATCAGCTCTGTCTGTCCAAATCTGTTCATATCAGATTGTAAGCCTTGGTCTATCAGCTGTTGGATGAATTCTCTTGGGCAGCTGCAGGAGAAATGAGCCAGCTGCTGGCCCTACCTTGTTAGAGACCAGGTTATTTTGCTGTGATTCAAAGCCAATTACTTCCTTCCCAGTGCAAAACTGCCTCTGTGAGCAGAGAAACTGAAAGTGGAAATTGCCTTTTGTTATTTCAAAAGTAAGTGATGTACGAGTGTGTTAGGCCAGACTAACTTGGATTTTGCTGCCTGCTTTTAAATATTTAAACTAGGAATACTGCCACTGGACTCTCCCTAGTCAGCAGAGTGAGATAATCTGCTCAAGGGAAATCTGGACTTCTTCCATGTTTACAGTCCTGTTCGAAATGACTCTGTAGAAGCTTGCCTTTTCCTGCTGACAATAGAGTGTGAAGAAACTGGACAACTAACTTGAACATTAAAGTCTGTTAGCTAAAATTAGGCATAAATAAGTGTGGGCAAGGGAGGACATGGGATATTGACCATGACAATGAATGGGAAGCTATCAAATGCATTAATACTAGTTATGGAATGTGAGTCTACAAGTATTTTAATGACCAAAACTGGCTTTTAGCTTCTTCTGTAGAAACTCATGACTTCATGTCTGAAGTCCTTCATCTGATTCTGTTACACTGTCCAGAAGAAGATCTGTCTTGTTAGTATTCATTTGAAATACTTTAATCATGTATAACTTTCTGCTCTGCTCCCAGCAAATAATCATGTGCTCTGTTGCTACTGCACTCGTAGGGTAAAATTTTCTTTGAAAGCAGAACCCTACTTGTTTGCTGCTGTGGTACTTTGATATTCTAATCTCAATGCTGCCTCCTGTATCTTTTTAATAATAGATTATAGTGTAATTTATAGGTGGTACCAGAGAAAAAAAGAGAAAGTGAGATCAGAGCACAATGACAATTTAGAAATTTAAAGTTTAATTGCTATTTATTCACTGTACATTAAGTCTACTGAAACAGCAGTACACTGGATTGATTGTTCTTTATTAATCTGTGTAGGAGAAAAAGTTTAGGCAAGTACAGTTGAGCCTTGTTCTGACTTTCAACATCATGCCATAAAGTAGCTGTGCTGTGTGATGCTGCAGATGGTATATGTGCTATTTTTATTGTCATATTTTTACTCTTCAGCTTAAATTTTCTTATTGCCCTTTATAATCACTGGGAAATTGATAAGAAACCAAAAAGAAGGCTCAGTTCCACAGACAGGCTTTTTTTAATGGGACATAATTTTATTAGCTGATCAAAGGCACTTGAAAATGAGATGCATACCTCAAATCGAGAAGGCAATTATGCAGTTTCCTGGTGATGTTGTCAGGAGAAGATACATGCACCTTTTTTTCTTTGGTAAATATACCTGTCCTCTAACTAGCTAGAAACTAGACTCTGTTCATCTATGCATGTTCTGCTGAAAACGCTCTACTGTCAAGAGAAAGAATCGATAGAAAACAGACAAGAAGTGGCTTGTTGTAATTTTGTTATATATGAAACATTGTAGATGAAAAATACCCCTCAAAAGCTATCAGCAGCAATGTATAGATTGGTTCAATTTCTTTATCAAGTTATGGAAACCATTATCTCTGTGCTACTCAGCCCTTTGTGCTTTCTACTTACTGCCGTGCTAGTGCTCTTAGACTCTGGCATTTCTGGTCACTGCTATGTTAATGCCAGTAAGTATGGGATAATGCTTTGGATCTTCTAGCTCTGAGAAAACATGGTATTTTTCTCCAATGTTATTTGTCAATACTAGTAAACATATCAATCTGTTCAAACATGACTGCATTGATAGTCTGGACATTTCAACTGCTCCCTCATCCCTAATCAGGTGCTACCAACACATTGAGAAAATAGCTCAAGATTTGCCACCCCGCTGCTATACATGCGAGTTAATGCTGTATTTTATTTGATCTGGACCTGTGGTTCGTGCCGTTCTTAAAACCTTTGCTGAAACGGTGTAAGCAAAAGCAAAAGCAAAAAAAAAGACTTCATATTTATGGAAGATCAAAGTCTTTGTGTCTCTCTCCTTTTTTTCTCATGTGTACACTTGGGGATTTGCCCACTAAACCAGGGTAAAATAGATTCTTTGTTAGAAGTAATGAAGAAATTTGCATGATACGAATAAAATTGGATAAACCAAGAGCCTCAGTGGAGAGACATCTGAGCATGCTACATTGCTCCTCGTCTTTTAATTGTAGGACTGCTAATTCCGTGCTGGCTTTACTGAAATGTTGATTCTTGCTGAACTTTGTAGGCAAGGTTTACAGCAGTAAATTAAGAAATGTCGAAGAACATGCCCCAAGCACTGGGGATCCATTAGAAACTGTTCTAACAATTTTATGGAATAGGTACTGTGCTTTTGCCTGTGCCAATTAGCACGGTCTGTATTAATCTGTGAGCTAACATAGGCCAATGACAATGCCAAATACTTTGTATTCAACCACAGGATTTTGGAGGCCAAGGGAATTTTAAAATAAATTTATGGATTGTCACATGCTAGATGGCTTTAGTGCCAGAGAATTGCCACAGGCAAGTTTAATTTGCATGTGTGGATGCAACATCTGTGTTAATCCAGAATTCTGGGTTGCAGGATGTCTCTTGTTTTGGGCAAAAAAACTCTCCCACTTGGTTTGTGTAAAGGTATATAGGAAGAGAGTGCTCGGTCCTTTAAGAGTATCTGGTCAAGGACTTTCTTCAATGGATAAAATGGGATAATAAGAAAAGGATGAAGTTAGCTACTGGAGCCAGTGGTTTCTCAGTGCCATTAGCTACTAGAGCTGGTGTGGGTTCTTTAACCTCCAGACACTGTGTGTGTGTGTCCCAAAAACCTGCTATGGGGGTACAGGTGTGAGAGGCTCAGCGTCAGTGACTGGATCAGGACCACAGGCCACAGCCCATGTGCTGGGTGCCAGCTGCTGGAGGCATGTGTCTGTCTCTGGCCCAAACTGGATGTGCGTGGGGTGCATGTGTAGATTCACTGATGAGTTCCAGGTTGGACCAGGCAGAGAGTAGGAGGCCCTGAGTCTGGGCAGGGGCAACAGGTGTGCAGAAGTTTCATGCTCATATTCAGGTAGATCCGTGAGTATGAAGTGTCTGTGGGATGAGTGGGTGAGTGTTGTGTGTGTGCAGTGAGCACCCAGCTGGACCAGCTAGTGAGCTGGGGACCCATGGTGCAGGTAAGGGCATCTGGGATCTATGCAGGTGTCCTGGGTGGTCAGAGAGGCCGTGCTGGTGCTCAGGGGATCCACGAATGTGTGTGTGCTTGTGAACCTGGGGAGTGTGGTGTGTGTGTTCTGCACTAGTGACTTTCAGCCTCTGCTAGCCCAAGGGGAGAAGGAGATGTGGCTGTCTGTGCTTGTTTCTGGTGTGAGTCCTGAATTTGCGTACTGCTGGAGGCAGTACCTGATCTGTGTGACCAGCCATGTCTATGTCTTCTGTGTGTGTCTGGGATATATGTTAAGCTTCATTGCTGGCTGAACCTGCAAAGGGAACAGCAGAAGCTACATCCTTCATCCTGGCCAGAATCCTTGGGTTATTGGGCCAGAGTGGCTGGAAGAGCTGACCACTCTTAACTTCTCTTAACAGTACAAGGCTGGCCCTTGCTTTTGTACAGGGCTAAGCCAGACCTATTGAGTGAAGGCAGGCAGAAGCTACCTGCATGGGGATGCCTGCATTTCCTTCCCTCCTCCTACTTCAGGTTTTGGAGCAAACTAAGATGTGCTCTTTCTATTTCTCAACCAGGTCTCCCATTCTGTCTTGAGCAACAAGAAGAATGTGAACCAAGGTTTGTACCAACTTCTATCCCTATCTGATCCATCTGATCCACTTGCCTCATTATTAACCCTTTTGATTTACAGAAGACCTGACAGACAACCTTTGGGAGCAGAAGGAAGAATGCTCTTATTTTCCAACACAGATGAGTTAAAGCCTGTCTGGGACTTATTGAAGATTCATGAGCTTTGTTTCTGGGGTGGTCAGTTGATAATGTGAGCTGATCGTTTGGCCAGCAACATTCCCAGAGACCATCTCAAACTGCTTTATGGTCTAGTTTTATTCACCGTCCGCACTTCAGTCACCTGCTGCATTAGTTCTACACGTAAGGAACTGTTACGTCTCAACTTAGACTAACATGAAGACTTCCTCTATCAAAACATTATCTTTGCTAAGCGTTATGTTTGCTTGGAACGTCTGAACATCTAGTTGCTGTTAGAGATGTATATCTGTTGTCTCTTACCTTCACATAAAAAGGTATTAAATCAGCTGGATTGTGTATACTTTAGGAAGAGGTCAGAACTGATCTGTCTGATCTGAACAACAAGCTAGAACATCAGATATTCTCCCAAGAAATTGCAGGAAGTAATATTTTCCTTTTTAAAGTTTTGTTTTTCATAGATTCAAGTTCCATCCCTTTAAACTGCTTTATATCCAGCACCTGAGTGAGAACATGCTGCAGCTGGAAAGCTGAAAAAGGTCACTTAGCTGAAACATTTGTTAATAGGCGTTTGGGGATTTTTTGTGGTACTTAATATATAACAAACAAGATGGCACCTTATCGTATGAAACTGCCAGAAGTGAAAGTGCATACAGTAATAAGAAACAGAGGTGTAGTAAGTAAATCATCTCTTTGTCAGGTGGTAAATTCATTGTTAAGACCTTTTACAGGATGCTCTACAGAATGTCTAGCTATGTCTCTCTTTTCGCTTATGTTTTTCTCCAGGATGATTCAAGTAATCCTATTTTTTCAAAGCAGTGTCTACAATTCCCCATAACTGGCAGAGGTTTACAGTATGCTAAACTGATCTGAAAAGAGAAGACAGGAGGAGAAGAGGAAAAAAAAAAAAGAAATTAAATATTATAGCAGTGCAAGCAACTTAAAAGCTTTTGGCTTTCTGTCAATGAGAAGTGATTAAACTTGCATCAAGGAATTAACACATTAATGTGGCATGGTCTGCAGCTGCACTCTAAAGTATATATTAATAGTACAGGAAAAATCCCATCCTGTTATAATTCCCAGTGATCTGCACAATTAAGGCAACAACATTTTTGCATTTTCTCCTGTGCTGGCAGAGAATGCTGTATCAGTTGCTTCATTAGTATGCATTGTTGTATGAACTGATTCCCTATTGTAGCTCTAGACTGTCACTGGCAGCCACAAGAGGTCTACGAAATTATACAAGTATGGATCACAGAATGATTTTTAATTAAATGCAGCAAATAGTAAGAGATCTATGGTTTATTTAGATAGATTTACATTATGGTAATATATTTTTATTGATAAGGCCATGACACTTAGTTCAAATCTCAACATTTTTTTTTAAAGTAGTAATTCAGATTTTCAATCTGCTGAAATATCTGTTAAAGAAATTCTTATGTATTTAGTTCTGAGTTTTCCATTGTTAAAGCTTTATTCTCCTACAAATCAAAAAGCCGTTAGTTTCTCTGTATTTGTGACATTCCTATGGGAATGTGCTTGAGAACTGCGTGTTCTGTACATGCCTTAATCTATTTATTTTGCCCCTAACATTTTCCTTCATGTGGTAGTCTTTTGATTCACTCCTGTGGCATTTGTTTCTGAGAATTTGTTAACAAATATGAGTGAGTCACCTAGAAAAGAGGAAAAATCCACATGGCATGTAAAATATGTGAAGAGAGTAACAGCTCTTACAGGCATATTTTAGCACTTTACACTGTCATGCTTCTAGTTGAATGTTACTTTTAGAGAAACATTTAAGATTTTTGTCCTGTGTTTGGGTGAGACCACTAAACTAGGACACGGTGAAGTTTATGTTGTAAACTTCTCTTCTTAGGACATTTTGTTCAGATATGCATACATACATGTGCACACATGTGAATGTATGTAGCTGTATCACTTAAAGGAAAACTGTTTTAAAGGACTGTCTTGTTGAAATTTGTGATGAAGCTTACTTTGTCGTTATGTCCCTGTAGGAGGAGCCATAGGGTCCCTGAGTGACTTCCATGCAATTTAAAAAGAACCGTGTACATCAAAGAGCTGAGGTATAAACCTACTTTCGACTTTTCTGCTCTCACCCCATGGATTTTCCAGGTACAAACTGATGATGTAAATCACGTATTTCAGTTTATTAGTTCATAACCGTATTTTTCTTTTAATTACTCCTTGCAACATTTAAAGCAACATTTGTGAAAAGGTAGCAAAAACTGTCACCCTCATCAACCTTAATTTTCTGTACAGTCAGCATTACTGAAACATAGTAATGCACTGCCTCCCATGACTATTTGTTCACATGGAAACGTGTCCTACTGGATGCTGCATCTACACTCTATGATAGGTAACAGCAACGTCAAGAATTCCACTACAGTGCATGCTGTCAACTGGTGTCTGTCAATCTGTCAGCTGAAACTTGAAACATGACTGAGTGTGTTCCATGGTGTGGATATGTAAAAGACATTACCAATAGTTTGCATTCAGTACTTGCAGCATTCTCAGTCATTACAGTGTGTGTTGTGAATGCATATTAAAAACAAATTGTTATGCTCCGCTAATTTTTAACATACTGGCTGACACGTTTCCCACCCCCAAAACACCTTCTAAAAGCTGCTGCCTTTTCTTTCTC
>VZTM01030297.1:1926-18094 GCA_013400555.1 Jacana jacana | reverse complement strand
ACTCCCCTGCTAAAGCAGGATTGCCTAGAGCACATCACTCAGGAATGCATCCAGACGGTCTTGAAGGTCTCCAGAGAGGGGGACTCCACAACCTCCATGGCAGCCTGTGCCAATGCTCTGTCACCCTCACCAGAATGAACCTTTTCCTCATGTTTGAATGGAACTTCCTCTGTTCCAGCTTGTGGCCCTTGTCACTGCCTGTCACTGGTAACCACTAAGAAGAGTCCAGCTCCATCCTCCTTCAACCCACCCTTCAGATACTTGTAAGCTTTAATAAGGTTTCCCCTCAGCCTTCTCTTCTCCAGGCTAAAGACTCCCAGCTCTCTCAGCCTTTCCTCAAAAGGGAGATGCTCCAATCCCTTAATCATCTTTGTTGCCCTACACTGGACTCTGTCCAGTAGTTCCCTGTCTCTCTTGAACTGGGGAGGCCAGAACTGGATGCAGCATTCCGGTTGCGGCTTCACCAGGGCAGAGCAGAGGGGAAGAATGACCTCCGTCCCTACCAGCCACACTCTTGCCTATGTAGCCCAGGATTCCATCGCCCCTCTTGGTGACAAGGGCACAGTACTGGCTCATGGATAGTTTACTCTCTACCAGGACCCCCAGACCCTTCTCCTCAGAACTGCTTTCCAGCAGGTCTGGTCCTTGCCTATATCAGTGCTTGGCATTCTTCCTCCCCAGGTGCACCACCCTACTCTTGCCCTTGTTGAACCTCATTAGGTTTTTCTCTGCCCAGCTCTCCAGCCTGTCCAGGTCAAGCTGCATGGCAGCAGAGCCCACTGGAGTGTCAGCCACCCCTCCCAGTTTGGTATCATCAGCAAACCTGCTGGCGATACACTCAGTCCCCTCATCCATGTCACTGATGAATATTGTTGAGCAAGACTGGACCAGTTATTGACCTTTGGGGACACCACCGGTTACAGGCTTCCAAATGGACCCTGCTCCATTAATCACAATCCTCCAAGTCCTGTCACACAGCCAACACAATCCACCTCACTGCCCCCTTGTCTAGCCCACACTTCCTCAGTTTCCTTAATGAGGACGTTATGGGAGACCGAGCCAAAAGCCTTGCTGGAGTCAAGGTAGAGGGCACCTGCTGCTCTCCCCTCATCCAGCCAACCAGTTAGAACATCACAGAAGGCTATCAGATTGGTCAAGCCCTATTAACCCTTAGTAAATCTGTGTTGACTGCTCCAATGATTTTCTGTTCTTTAAGATGTTGGGAGATGACATTCAGAATGAGTCACTCCATTACCTTCCCAGGGATGGAGGTGAGACTAATCAGCCTGTACTTCACTGAGTCCCCTTTCTTGCCCTTTTTGAACAATGGAGTGACACTGGCCTTCCTCCACTCCTAAGGTACCTTTTCTGTTCTCCATGACCTTTCAAAGATGATGGAGAGTGCCCAGGAATAACACTTGCCAGTTCTCCCAGCACTCATGAGTGCATCCCATCAGGTCCATGGACTTATAGATGTCTAGTTTGGACAAGTGGTCTCTAACCCAGTCTTCCTCTGCAGTGGGAAAATCTTCCTCTCTCCAGACCTTCCCCCTTGTCTCCAGGATTCATGAGGGACAGTTTTAGCAGTCAGGACCAAAGCAAAGAAGGCATTCCGTAGCTCTGCCTTCTCTATGTCTTCTACCACTAGGGCACCCGCCTCATTTGTCAGTAGGCCTACTTTCTCCCTAGTCTTCCTTTTTCTACTGATATACTGAAATAACCTCTTCTTGTTATCTTTAACCACACTGGACCAGTTGACTTCTGCTTGAGCTTTGGCCCTTCTAACTTTCCCCCTGCATAGCTTTGTTACATCTTGGTATTCGTCAGAAGTTGCCATCCCCCTTTTCCAAAGACAGTAAACTTTCCTTTTATTCTGTGCTCTTAAACAGTCCAAAGTCTGCCCTTTGGAACTCCAGAGTGGCAGTTCTACTGCTCCCCACCTTGCCTCTCCAAGAATTGAAAACTCTACCATTTCATGACAGGTCTGTCCAAGACAGCCTCCAACCTTTACATTCCCCACAAAACCTTCTCTGTTAACAGGTCCAGTAGGGCTCTTTCTCTGGTTGGCTTTCTATGTGTTATCTTTCCAGCAGACCTCTGGGAAGTTGAATTCTCCCATGAGAACATTCTCCAATGAGACCTTTGCCAGCTGTTTACAAAATATTTCATCAGTCTCTACATCCTGGCTGGGGGGTCTACAACAAATNGATTCATGAGGGACAGTTTTAGCAGTCAGGACCAAAGCAAAGAAGGCATTCCGTAGCTCTGCCTTCTCTATGTCTTCTACCACTAGGGCACCCGCCTCATTTGTCAGTAGGCCTACTTTCTCCCTAGTCTTCCTTTTTCTACTGATATACTGAAATAACCTCTTCTTGTTATCTTTAACCACACTGGACCAGTTGACTTCTGCTTGAGCTTTGGCCCTTCTAACTTTCCCCCTGCATAGCTTTGTTACATCTTGGTATTCGTCAGAAGTTGCCATCCCCCTTTTCCAAAGACAGTAAACTTTCCTTTTATTCTGTGCTCTTAAACAGTCCAAAGTCTGCCCTTTGGAACTCCAGAGTGGCAGTTCTACTGCTCCCCACCTTGCCTCTCCAAGAATTGAAAACTCTACCATTTCATGACAGGTCTGTCCAAGACAGCCTCCAACCTTTACATTCCCCACAAAACCTTCTCTGTTAACAGGTCCAGTAGGGCTCTTTCTCTGGTTGGCTTTCTATGTGTTATCTTTCCAGCAGACCTCTGGGAAGTTGAATTCTCCCATGAGAACATTCTCCAATGAGACCTTTGCCAGCTGTTTACAAAATATTTCATCAGTCTCTACATCCTGGCTGGGGGGTCTACAACAAATTCCCACCATGATGTCTGCCTTATTGGCCACTATTTTGGGAGGACGAGCCCTAATTCCCACCTGACTGTGCTCAGACCCTTCTGTAGTTGCCAGCCTATTACTACTCCTCATGTCTTCAATACCACATGGATCACCATCCCCCACTTTCACTGAGACAACAGACTCCAAGATCTTACCTAGTACTTTTACCCACAAGCACTGGCATGATGTTTCCAGGCTCCACTTTAGTGGTTTCATCCTCATCCCCTGTCAAACCTAGTTTAAAGCCCTTTCAATAACTCCTGCTAATTCTTGTCCCAGGATCCTTCTTCCCCTTCTGGTTAGGCTTTCCTCACCTGTTCCCAGCAGGCCTGGTGTCCTGTAGATCAATCCATGATCAAAGAAACCAAAATCCTGCTGGTTGCACCTGTCTTAGAGCCAGGAGTTAATCTGCTGGCTCTTCCAGTTTATCCCCTCAGAGATCCCTGCAACTTGTGGGATGGAGGAGACCACTATTTGTGCTCCTGATCCCTTAACCAGTTGTCTCAGGGACCTAAAGTCTCTCTCCATTGCCCTTAGACTTCTGGTAGCTACCTCATCACTGATTACATGAAATATCAGTAATGGGTAGTAATTTGAGGGCCAAACTAGAGTAGAGAATTTTCTTCTGTATATCCTTAATCCTGGCCCCAGGGAGGAGGCTGACTTCCCTGTGGGATGGGTTTGTGTTATGCACAAAGCTGATGGCAGTAAGTAAAATTTGTGTCTTCTAAGTAAAATTTATATGGTTTTAGTACTAACCAATACAGCCTCTTTACTTTCACTGTCTGTTTGAAATCTCTCCATCTCATCAGTTGTGCTTATTTTGCTCTCTGTATTTTCTTCCTCCTCAAATGTTGGGGTTTTTTTCCCTTTCAGCCACCAGAAACATTCTGTTACACATGTACTACATATATCTATATATAATGATACATTTGCATGTGATATTGCTATAGTCCCACAAGTATCTTAATAAATGGCTAACAGTGATGAACAAGGGATAGGCAGTAAGGCATCAGTCACATGGAATAATGACTTGAGCATTTAGCAAAACTGTGACAGAAATAATAAATAACTGTTCAATGTGTGGGCTTCTCTTTATGAATCCATTTGACCTTGGGATATCTTTTTTTTATCACTAGTTGTCATTTAACCAATTATTTTAATCCTATGTGCCACAGTATTGGCTTCTTAATTGCAATTTAAAATGTACTGCATCTAATGCCTTCTCTTTAATTTCTCATTAGTAGTCACACTAAATAAAAGGTATGTGACTTGTTTTATTTGACCTAATTTTCATGAGGTTTTTTCCTATTATTAGAAATTGCCTGAAATACTAGGTCTCTGCTTTCTATAACAATTTACAACATTTTCTTTGTACACTTTCTGGATTTTAGTTGTTCTTGCAAAGAAACTGTGTCACTTAGTGCCTCATTCTCCATGTCAATCACAGGCCACCCAGTGTCACATATCTTCAAGGGTTGGGATCGGAAAGTATATATGTATGATTATCTATTCAAATGGGAATAGTTTAAGGCAATAACATGATCACATTGTGACTGAAACTAGATCAGTCCAACTTTGATTCAAGAGATTGAAGCCTGCAAGGTTGAAAATCCCCTTCAAAAGCAGCCATGCATTTGATCCTAGACTTTGAAACGCAGAGTCCCTGAGATCTGGGGAACTTATTTGGAAGGAAAGCACATGCAAACAAGAACAGATGGTGCACTCCCTCATTCCGAGTCAATTTTAAGACCAGACAGAAGAAGAAAACAAAGCAGCAACAAAGTTGTGATAAGGAGCAACAGTTTTGAACTGAAAAAAAGGTAGGTTTAGTTTGGATGTAAGGAAGAAATTCTTTATGATGAGAGTGGTGAGGCACTGGAACAAGCTGCCCAGAGAAATTGTAGATGTCCCATTCCTGGAAGTGTATTAGGTCAGGCTGGATGGGGCTTTGAGAAACCTGGTCTAGCAGAAGGTGTCCCTTCCCACATCAGGGGGGTTGGACTTGGGATCTTTAAATACCCAATCATACCAATCATTCTCGTGAAGCTGCACTCCAGTATAATTTTAATCTGTACAGGGAAACCTTTCTTCAAACATATCTTTAAGTACATGTATGTGCTTTGCTACATGAATGCATGCATTCTACATGCCATGAAATTAAAAACCTATTAAAGATAAACATAGGCCTACATGGTTTTCTTAACTAGATCCTGAGTTTTAATGGGAAGCTTTCTCATTCTTCTTGCATGTACAAGTTTGAGGCATTGATTGTTTTATAAATTAACACATACACAACCACTTATTTTTTTTTTCATACTTCATGAATAGCTTAGACTTTTCTGTGTTGGAAAATTTGACCTAAAACTCTAAGAATTTCTGGCTATGAAAGGAATAAATGGCATTTTAAAATATCTTGGTTAATCAAGTCAATTTATTCTAAGATGATGTATTGCTTAGGGTCATTCTTCAAACAGATGTCTTTAATTCAGGAAGGAAAAAGTTTATATAGCAATCATTTTCATTTCATTAACTCTACCTCAAAATCTTTTAATTAGGGTACATAATGCCTTGGTTTTCAAGGTATAAGCTATTTAGTCATTTCCTGTGTACTGTGCCTGCCAAATTAGTGTTAAAATGCCTAAGATTTCACAGCAAAAGCCTGATATATCAGACAAAGCCCACCTAGAAACAAGTGCTTTTGCTGACTTTTTAAAGAGCAGTTCTAATTATGGTTTCCTTTTAAAATACAGACATATATGGCTTCATAGCAGATCTCCTATGCACTCAAGAAATCTTCTCACAAAAGAAATCCCACTGCAAACTGACATGATAAGTTGCATTTTGACATGGCTGGTCAACTTCAGTTGTCGCTATATGATCAACAATTTCTTAACCTCTAAAAGGAGTTTTCCACTATTGATTCAGTCAGATTCTAGACCATGAGAACCATACTATGAATGGAAGTACTCTACTGTTGAATGTATTGTTATGAAGTCTTATGTTGCAAAGGGACCTGTATGTGCTCAGAATTTGAAGGCACAATGAAAAGCCAAGTTATTATCAGATACTGTTGACAAAAAGCCCCAGTTATTTGAAAGACATATGCAATAATTCAGCTTAAGAACTACTGCACTGTGACTGAATAGTAAAAGCTCTGGAAAAAAGTTTTTGTATTGACTTTTTTTCCATATCTATTCTATAGTTGCATAGACAATTAAAAATGAAAGCATTTTAATAACACAAATTAGCACAACGTTTAACATTTGTTTTAGTTTCTCAGGGAGAGATAATTTAAAATCTATTATTTTAAATACATTTCATATTACCTGCTATTGGAGACAATATCCAAGAATCAGTAACAACAACTGTGGGATGGGTCTGGTCTACAAATGGGGCCTTCTGTTCCCTTCAGAAGGGAGTCACACACCATAATTGCCTTTTTTTCCTTAATTGAGGAAGTCCTAAGGCATAGGTGTGAGTGACCCTGGGCAACTTACTGGATGGATCTTTCTCTCTATCCTCATTTATCTGGCCCTCAATTTCCAAAGCCCCATACCTGCTGTGCAGGGGCAACTGGGAAGGGTAGAGGGGCTGGGAGGGGTTTGGCTTGCTCCTCTGATGAGGGACCTCTTCTCCATTCCCCCTTGTCCCTTAAATCCTTTCTTTCTCCCAGTGACTCTGTATGAATTCATCTCGTATAGAGCCTCTACCCACTACTACCTTTGCCTCATGGTATAGCTTCACCAACCCACTTCACTTTCATGTTCTCTGATACTTCTTAACTTTGTTTGCTCAACTCTTAGAGCTTGCTTTTGTTCACTTACGTACATTCCTACAAATGAGGAAAGCTAGTTCAGTGAAATCTGTATGCTCACCTGCAGTCAGACCTTAACTTCTTGAAAGTAAAAATAAGAAAGATTCAGAACCTCTTTTCCACTGTTTAAAGATGCATAACAGGCTTTGTCCGTTTTTAACAGATGACAAATGCTGTTAATGCTGAAATAGAAGACATAACTTTTTCAATCAATTGTTCTAATTCTATTTCTTGCCATTCTAATAGTTTTTTATGCTCTTTATAACCTCCCTTATATGTGTCTTAAATAGCAAAGGAGAAACTGCTTCAAGACCAGAAACAGAAATCTGAAAATGAGAGAAATAAAATAGTCTGGTTTCCATGGAGTTTGGCAGAAAATGCATGGACAGAAAATGTATGTATATTTGCACACTTACTTTGCATACACAATGACCAAGACTCCAGTTAACCAACCATTACTTTATCAAATTGATTGTTTGTGCAGCAGATCCTTAGCGAGTTACCATCAACTTAAAAAAGCAGATTCACATACATCTGCAGGCACACTTGCACATCTGACCTTTTAAATATCAGCTTCTATTTTTACTGTGATTTACATGTCATGTAGGTGATCATCACCTACTGGGGTGGAATCTTAATGACTGAAACTTGCTCAAGGCTAGTTTATATACCTTCAATACTCACCTGGGCAGGATTTGGCCCATACCAATGCATGTTTTTGCTGATTCACAAAAGGATCAAGGAGAAAGGGATTCATGAAGCCATGGAAGTGCACATGAGCCATACACATTCAAATAACCAGTGGCCCAGATGATAAAAATAAACTTAGAACCTCATAAGAACACCATAAGCCACTGCAGTGGCTACTGTTTAGGATACAAAGCAGCACTGTCAAGAGAGAACTAGTTTCTCTGCCTTGCCCAAGACCTAACCATGATGCTGGTATAAATCCTTCACAAGAGCTGTGGAAGGTCAAGGGGGTAAGGAAAGAAAAATGAAATAAGTAAAATTTTCAGCCCACGTATACAAAGCTAGCAGTGAGGACTGAGTTTAGGACAGGCAGGCAATTTCAGCCTACTGAGGAGAAAGGAGCTAACTGTGGAAACTTTTCCTAAAGACCCCAGACAAAACTTCACAGCCCTTCCAAGAAAATTATTTCCTTTCCATCTTGGGAGAAATAACATAGGAAGTCCAAAAAAAGTCATGAGAATACATCCAGGAATTCTTACTTAGTAAATCGACTCAAAGTGGGTTATTGAAATACAACATTCTACCAAGATAAGCAGTACACCACCACTGACTATCCATGTACAAGTTATAAAGAGACACCTATTTAGTTACAATACAAACACGAGACAGCTTTAGATGCTGCTAGGACACACAGCAGATTATCTGGTGAGACTGATGTACACTGTTAGTTTTATGCTGATTAAAGGCTCAATTATTTTAAGTTGAAAAGTTTTGTTCCAGTGGGAACTTCTGCTCCACAGCTTCTTTCCTCTCCATCCTATTCCCAATTTCTCCTCTCGGAAACCAAAGTAAATCTTAGACTTGTTAACACAGCTAAGAAATTACTGGAAAGAAAATTATTCTGTTCCACCTCAATTCAGGTTTAGCAATTATACTCAGTTACTAGCTAATTTACATTAAATTTGCCCCTAACATTATTACTGTACTAGCAATTTCATCATAAAGCATGATGCTGCTTATAGTTTCATCTCCTTCTAATTGACTTCAACAGCTATTTTTATCTTATATTGTAAAGACGTGAAGTGTACATTTAACAATCACTGTTCAACTATTACACAAAACAAAGTACATTCTTCTGTGACATCCGAACTGGTAAAACTAGACAGACATTTATTCCCTTGCATTATCCTTTTAGTAAAAAGTATTTTTTCCTTTACCAATACAACCAGAAAATAATATAAAGGATTGCAAGTAGTGGAAAGGAAGAACCCGAAACTTTCTTTCTTATTTCTGTATAACTGATGGAACAGTAATCTCAGTGAAAATTTTTATTATTATTAAAACCACAAGTGACAAAAGTATAGCTTTCTTGAAAAAAAGTTATTTTAGAAAGTACTATTACTTATTTATGCTGTATTATTAACAGCTGAATAATAAAAACCCCAAATAGCATATAATACCAAATGCTCCCAGATCACCTGCATTCAAGTTCATTTGTGCCATTTGAAGTAACTGTATTTTGTACTATATATTACACAAGGCTAAAGTGGGCTTCACATAATAGCTACTAATAAGTCTTGTACACAATATGTACCACTATATATTAGATGTCAACATGGATTATGGTGAAGAGTTTAAAACCCATGCAGCTTCTGCAGAACTAATATAATACTATCTCTCTACAGGTTTTTCTGAGTTTTTCAGGCAGCTTAGAATAAGTTATATTAACAGAAAAGCTGAAAAAATCCCACAAAACAATAGAGAACTCAAAAGTAAAAGAAAAAAAAAGGAAAAAAAAAAAAAAGATTGCTTGACTAAGTGTGGTGACACATTCCTGAGCTATCCAGACAGTTTGAACTCAAACAGCAGATTATCTGCTTGTGGGGAAAAATATCCTACAAACATGAGGCATACAGTATCTGAGTTTCATATATGTACCTTCTGAACACAGATACCAGATACAAAGCTCAAATGATATCTTACAGCTCTCTAAGTCAGCTTTCAGAGATCTCCAGACAAATCTTGTTCAAATTTAGACAGTAAGACTGTGCTGAAGTATGAACAGTAGGTGTACTTTATTTTGGCTTTGAACAAATTCTACAAATAACATCTAAAGTGCGGAGGGTTGGTGAAGAACAGGGTTCCTTGTAGCCTTGGCTCATGGTACTGTGACACATTAGAGAAGGATTAAAGTGATTAAAAAAACAAAACTCAAAAAACCCCCACCAAGCAACAGAGAGAAAAAAAGACAACTGAAAAGACTCGTTGAAATCCTTCAATCCAAGAGTAGGCTTGTACAATGCAGATACCCATCTTACCCTGTCACTCCAAGGGATCCCTTGTAGTCAGTAAAGACTTAGTAAATACAATCATGTTACCTAAATTGAAATTATTTTCATGTAGGAGTTAAAAAAATTAGGTGGATTGAGGTTGTTCTTCCTCTCCACCAACTAAAAAAGGATCTCTTGCAATGAATCCTATACCACTTTTTGAAATATATTTTTGCTTTTCACTTTTCATTTGAAGAATTTTCTGGACTGTTTATTTCTGCTAATCTATTTCAGAAATACATGATGAATGTTACAAGTAAAAAATTCATATTATACACAATCAATTCAATTATATTTGAATTGTTTGTAATTGTAATTTCTATGTGCTTTCACATACATCTTAAAGATCCAACAGCAGTCTTTCTGTGGCATTGCCGTAGAACAGTTGTTGTTATCTCACTTCCAGTTTTTGCTTTAGTCCACATTCTGCATTTTTCTATCTGTAGTAAAATAAGGAAAATGTAGTTAAATTCAGTTTTTCAGAACTAATCACAGGTCCAGCTTTGCTAAAAAAGAGCTGAAGCTCTATCAGCAAACCAGTGCAATTATAAAGTCTGTACCCAATACACAGGTGATGGCTCTTTGAAAAGCAGCCGAGAATTACCGTGCTAGACTGTAAGGGAAATAAAATTTTAGCAAATGATCTCTTACTGCATTCAAACTTGCGA
Organism: Jacana jacana; assembly: GCA_013400555.1. Classification (NCBI taxonomy): domain Eukaryota; kingdom Metazoa; phylum Chordata; class Aves; order Charadriiformes; family Jacanidae; genus Jacana; species Jacana jacana. Next base: position 7,717 of record VZTM01030297.1, on the reverse strand, counting down.
AACTTTAAACTTGAATCTGCTTAGGAAAAGTTAGTTCTTCGGAAGCCCTGTCTTCCCTCTATATTCTCCTTCTCCAGCTCTCTGAAGTTTAGTGTTTCCAGTCTTGCTCCTTTTAGATGGACAAAAGGAAAGGAACAGCACCTATATGATGATCAGATCTTGTCCATATCACGGGTTCCAGCTGTCATGTTTATCAATAAATATTCCAGGGATTTTTAATCCCATTTTTATTTCACAATTACTCATACAATAATAAGTAACAGATAACTGTTTCCTATTGATATGACTATAAAAATTCTCTCTGAAACGGGCTCTCTACTTTCTGAAACTTGTGAACTGCAGGCTAGATCACAGTACACAGAAAAGGAGCTTGGATTTTTATTCAGCTGCATATATCACCTTTGCTTTAAAACTCTGAATTTATCATTTGCCTGGGAGCTGATCTCAGGTTTTGCGGGGAAGGCCTGGGATACTTTACATAGAACTTGAATAGGACTTGAAGTATATTTCACCTACTTTGACCTCTTTCCTGGTAATAACACCAGTTGTCTCAGACTGAAATGTGAGATAATAGCAAGTAAAGCTGGAAAATAGAAAGTGATTATAGACATAACTCCTGCCAGCATTTATAGTACTAGCTACCAGACATTCATATCCAATCAGCATTCTTTTTCTAATACCTAGTTTCCTTTTCTGATCCCTCATTTCTCTGTTTACAGGCAAATTAAGCGAGCAATTCCTAAGAGCAATTCCTGTATACTGGACACTCACCAGCTGGCAACAATCAGACTGCAAACCATACCCTAAGGGCTAGGTTGATTGCTAACTTTTTATAAGCACTGAGTCAGGTAGTACACTGTTATTTTCCCAGGGTAATCTGGCATGCATAAAGCATCTGCCATAGCTCATTTATTGTTCCCTTAAGGTGCAGCCCATTTACAGACTGTGCACTCAGGAGAGCTCCTTCCTATTCTGTCTCACTAGCAGAGACCCTAATCATAGACTCTGGAAAAGACCACCAGCATTCTCCTTCCACATTTTCCTGTCTGCAACAGCCCACTCCCTGCAGAGCTGCCGGGTCTTCCTTACCCAATGCTTAGGCTGCCTCTGACCTGCCTTTCCTCCAAAGCCCGTTCTAAGGGTCATGCCTGTTACTCACCTTTATAGTCAGGACTGCTCTCCCATAGCCTGAAGTGCTCTGGTTTCTTTTCTTTTCCTGTCCTGGCTCATCCACTAAACTGCCTAAATGCAGCACTGGATGCACTCCCTTCTCCAGCTCTGGAGCAGGGCAGGAGAGCCATTTACTAATACAGTAAGCACTGCACTACAATATGACTTCTGCTCTCTCAGCAGTCCATAGTGCAATCATCTCCCTCTTTTCAGAGAGTCAATACAGACAGTAGGCAAAAATAAACCCAACATAGGGCCCTGTGGCACTCATCTAGATGGGTCCCTTCAATTCATTAACAACCAACCTGGAATTTCCACACTCCTAAGTTTAAATGCAGGAGGCATCCTGAAATGATCTCTTTTAGAATAAGCTTTTGAGACACCATTAAACCTTCTATCAAAATGTAAATATATTGCCTCTATTAGAGTCCTTTCCTCCATTAATATTATGAATTTCTTTCTTTCTTTCTTTCTTTCTTTCTTTCTTTCTTTCTTTCTTAAAAACCTGTATCAGTACTGACTCAGCTATCCTCGTAAGTATTTATGTAAATGACAGTGCCCTTAAAGACAGTAGTAGCAGTTCTGCTAATTTATTAGGGACTGAATTAACAATTCCCTGAAAACAGCTTGGGAATCTGTGTGTAGTAGTCATGCACCTTGTACTTAAAAAGCTGACTTGCAACTGAAGAGTTGATACAAATTATTTTACATTACTCTGAAAGCCTTAGTTTTGAAAAGGCTAAGTTTCTAAAGGAAATGGATTCAAAAAGATTTTAAAAAATGAAGTTTACTAAACGTTTTTGCTAGCACAACAGACTAAGAAACTTGTAAACTCAATAGACCTCTCCAACTTTAACAATGCTGTGAGAAGTTTTACAATGAACATTAGTGCTGCTCAGTTACAGTTGTGATATACTAAAGCTTCTTTTTAGAAAAGCAACAAAACGAGAAAAAATACTTCAAGGAACAAAAAAGCACCTTATTATTAAATTTGGATAGGCTTAAATTTCATAGGTAGATTGAAACAGTGAAAAGTTCCAATGTACTGATTGTTTTATCTTTAAAAAGTCTTTTCCATTGTATTACTGAAAAATAAAAATGCACAGCATAAAATGCAACAGTTCCGACCATGAAGCTGCAAAGGTTTATCTATGTAAGAGAGAGGAAAAAAAAGTGAACATTACGACAGAATTTCTGCTCCTCGGCCCTTGCTCTCCTTTGAAAGAACTACAGAAACAGGAAAGTAGAAAAATGTTCAGCTGTACTGTCCATGTTGTACTTCCTTATTAGAGGTGTAATGCAAAAACTGCCTGCTCGAGAGCATAGACAAGATCTTAAGTGGAATAATTGATTGGAGCTTTGCTCATTGCCAGTTATCAGTAAATCCTTCCAACAGGACTTTGTCTTAAGACTTCAGTTTCATAGACACGCTTCAAATTTCATGGACAGAAGAATGGGAGAAAAAAGGTTATCTCTGAGGGTTACTAAATCCATGGCTTTTAAAGAAAGATAAAATTGTGAGTTAAAAAAATACTCTCAGACAGAGCTTTTGTAAAAGCTTATAAAGCAAACCTGCAAACCCAGGAAATTTCCACAAGTTGCTCGAGAACTGCAGGACTTCCAGTGTCATCCCACACTTCAAAAAGGGCAAGAAGGAGGACCTGGGAAACCACAAGCTGTTCAGCCTCACCTATATCCCTGGAAAGATGATGGAACAGCTTATTCTGGGTGTCATCTCAAAGCATATGGAAGAAAAGAAAGCTATCAGAAGTAGTCAACATAGATTCACCAAGGGGAAATCATGTCTGACTAACCTGATAGCTTTCTACATTCGTGTGACTGGATGGACATGTGAAGGGAGGACAGTGGATGTTGTCTGCCTTGACTTCAGCAAGGCTTCTGACACAGTTTCCCACAGCATCCTCATAGGTAAGCTTAGGAAGCGTGGGTTAGACGAAAGGACAGTGAGGTGGATTGAAAACTGGCTGAGAACAAGTGGTATTTCTCAGGGCTCAGTATTTGGGCCATTCCTGTTTCATATCTTTATTGATGATGTTGACAAGGATATAGAGAGCACTATCAGTAAGTTTGCAGATGACACTAGGTTAAGGTGGGAGTGTTGATATGCATGAGGGCAGAGAAGCTCTGCAGAGGGACTTGGATAGAAAACATACGGTAGGAAATGATATATCTTAAGTCCAGGAAAATGCACACAAACATCACCAGAAGAAATGCTTAAGATGAGCATAGAAAATAAAATGAATAAATAAATAAACAAATAGATAGATAAAGGAGAATTGCAAGCAGAAGTATTAAATCAGAAGATATGGTAATTTTACAGTATAAAATAATAACATAATATGTCAAGCATACTCTGTTCCTTTGATTACCTAATCATAGTGAGATTATTGCAACATTGAAAATAGTGCTTCACAGACCTGGCAGAATAGTATTATTACTCAAGGTTAAGAATCAGAAATTACAGATAGTTTCTTTTCTACTCTTTAGGTAGCAGTAAGCTAGATGAAGTCTATGCCAGAAGAAAGACTGTGAAAGCTAGGAAACAAAGAAAACGAATTTAAATCAATCATTTATAGGGGCGAGGAAGATGGGAAGAAAAGCAAAGCAAAAAAAAAGGAGTAAATTCAAGATTGTTTATCGAAGGCAGAAAATTATATATATAAACTGAATTTTGTCAATCTGTATTTTTCTGAACTATGTTTTAGAATCATAGAATCATTTTGGTTGGAAGAGACCCTTGAGATCATAGAGTCCAACCATCAGCCCTACAGAGTTCTCTCCTACACCGTATCCCTCAACACCACATCTAATCTACTGTATTAAAGAGTAAGACTAAGAATGGCTTGAAGGTTTGCTTGATATAACAAGGCCACTCTTATCCTAAGTATGAGTTAGCAAAAATGGTGCGTGTTTGTGTCTTTGACTTGGCTGACCACAAACAGGGGCCTACCCCCTGCAGAGCTATGATAAGTAACAAGACAAGAAGGCAACTCTGCTGGCCAGCACAACATTATCTTATCTCTGAAGAGGGAGGTTGCATATGGTAATGATTTACTAGAAACTAATGAATATGTTCATTAGCTTTTTACACACATATGACTGGCATGCATATATGTTGTTGAACTAACTTTTTTTGGTACGCACATTTGGAGGAGCGATCCCCTGTGCGTCCAGCGCTGCAATAAAGGATACCTGCTTAATAGTCATCCCGACTATTGAGTCCCGATTTCATCTTTCACGGCATCACTACTCTTAAACACAGTCAGAGATGGTGACTCCACTACTTCCCTGGGCAGCCTATTCCAGTGACTGACCACTCTGTGAAGAATTTTTTCCTAATGTCAAGTCTAAACCTACCCTGCTGCAGCTTGAAGCCATTCTCTCTTGTTCTATCAGTATACAAATTGGTGAGAGAGATTTAATAAAAGTTACCATATTAAAATCTAATCTTCCTAAGAGTATTTGAAAAGGTATACTGGTTCACTACCTTATAAAGAATTCTTGCAATATTCTGAACATCTGGGTAGGATTTAAGAATCAAGGAAGAAATGGCATTATGTATTTTTGGAAAGGAGAACAAAACTGCTGTCACCCTTTCAACAGGGTGAAGGGACTGGATGAAGAGGCTAGACAGGGACTGAACAGAAGGAAGAGAGACAGAGGGAAAATTTACTGTTATAACCACCTGGTTGAAAAGCAAGAGTGACTGGAAGGAGAAGTTACTGAACACATCAGCAACAAGAAGATGGCTGTGAGCATGGCTTGAGAGCGAGGAGACAGCTGAAGCATGAGACACGAGAGCCAGGAGGGAGACAGGATGCTTACTCATGCTAGAGTGGGGTGGATGCAGCACTTGTTTTCTAAGACGGAGTGACCCAACCTGAGTTTAAATCAGGTTTTGAAGACTCCAGTGTTTATGGAAATCATAAAATCACCATATTTTTATTTTTATTAAAATCATCCTTTGATTAAGGAGCAGTTTGAACTGTGTGCATGTGTCATTAATACCAGGGGGAATTTCTCCAGAACCTTTGTATCCCCCTCCCAAGCCCCTTGCTTCATGCTGCCATTGCCTTCCCTCCATATCATCAGCCCTCTTACATTCAAGTTCTATTAATGATTGCTTCTGTTTTTCTTCGTGTTGTCTGGAGATGAGAGCTACCTGAGGATTTTATTTTCAATTGTCAGTATCTTTAAAGCAAGGCAAGTTGGCTGAGGTGCATGAAAACACAGTAACACCAGACTCATTCATTATTTATTAATTTTAGTGGAAATAAACAGAAGTTGTCCCTTCTCCATAACTTAGAATGATTTGGTTAATAATATATATATATATAAATATAACAATATGAAATTATGAAAAGATACTGTTGTAGTTCCCAAGATAGGGTTCACTTAAGGAGTGTTTATCCAGATGGAGAAAAGTCATTATCAATGGGCCATACCAGGAAAGTACAGAGGCTACTGAAAGGACTAAAAATATCACAAAATCATATGAATTACAGGTAAAAGTCCCATTAGTCCATCTTGAAGCACCTAAGTATTGCAGCAATACTTGTGGATGCTTTAGAAAAGAAAGTGAGAGAAGAGATATCTCCTG
>VZTM01030295.1:6810-24614 GCA_013400555.1 Jacana jacana | reverse complement strand
ACTGGCAGCCAGTCACAAGTGGCCTGTATCAGGAACAGCTGGTGAGTGGTTTGGGGAACAAATCTGATGAGAACCAGCTGAGGGAACTGGGATTGTGTTTAGCCTGGAGAGGAAGAAGCTGCAAGGAGACCTTATTGGTGTCTACAACTACCTGAAAGCAGGTTGTAGAGAGGTGGGGATCAGTCTCTTTTCCCCAGTAGTAGGCGACAGGAGAAGAAAAAACAGCCTCAAATTGCACCAGGGATGTTTAGGTTGGATATTAGGAAACATTTTTACACTGAAAGGGTTATTAAGCATTGGATCAGCTGCCCAGGGAAGTGGATGACTCACCATCTCTGGAAGTATTTAAAAGACAGGTAGATACGGTGCTTAGTGATATAGTTTAGTGATGGGTTTTGTCAGTGTTACATTGATGGTTGGACTAGATGACCTGAGAGGTCCCATCCAATCTAGGCAATTGTATGGTTCTGAATAAAATATGTTCTCCATATTTACAGTTTTGTGTTTCTTCCCTTAGAAAAACTTATGAACCACTACAGGAATCATATACATCCGAATTAGTGTGCAGTGGTAAATTCCCAGTCTGTCAGCCCACTGTGCATAATTTTCTTTGTGTATGTAACAGCTATACTGGGAGTCAGAGAGATGTTTTTAAAAGAGCAAACAAACAGAAACTAGCATGAAATTAAGATGTGCAAGGGAGTAGGAACCATTAAATCTCCAGTGCCCCCTTAATTAAATGCAATTCCAATCGCAATGAAGCAGCAGTCATTGCCATCAAGAATCATTAGCCTTAAAATGGTTCCCTGAAATGGCAGTAAAACAGGCAGCTCCCATGTGTACTGTATCAAGTCACCACTTGCTTTGCAATCTTCCACATTCGGCAAAGACACATACTATGCATGTGATTCATCATTACCAGTTGCTACTGTTGTTGCCACAACAAGAAAAATCAGAGCACTGAGGGAAAGCTGAGAAGCAATTCCTATATACACTGTACATCTCTCACCATTCTGTGTTCATCCCTGTATTTAAGCCACGTCTCCACTCAGATTAACCCTTACAATACAAGATCCACAGAATGAGTCTCCTGCTCTTTGCCATGCTCTCTTCTACTGAATGAAAATTGTAGCAATATAAAATCCCCTCAGTGTGGGGAAAAAAAAATTCAGACAAAAACATCCTCTCAGTAATTACTGAGTACTCTGGTCTTTCTTTCATCCTAGTGAGGAAGGGATCACCATCTGCTACGGTTGAGTAAAACTAGGGTGAGCTAAGGAAAAAGAAGTCCCAAACAGCTACTAACTGAACACAGAGTTTTATCTCAGTGCCAACAGAGCGTGATGACACAGAAATATTTGATTTTAAATAATCTTTATGCTGATCTGGTGCACCCTAACATTTCAGATTGGATCTAAAGCTTCCAGAAGGGAGTTAGGGCTTTTCCATTAGATTTTAAATGGTTTTGAACAAACCAGTGAAAAAATGCATATCATAAATAAGTGACAGCTAACATTTAAGAATGCAAAGACTGTGGTTCATGCACAGGCTGTCCTCAGTATGTCTCTGAAGTTTTCTGAATTTGTAAACAACAAAAACAAGTTTTTCCGATTTGTAAACAGGCAAAAAATTAGAAATGCAAATTTAAGGAAAAACAATACGTGTTCTGGGGAATTTTTACACACGCACATCCCTTCTTGGGTTTGTTTGGATTTTTATTAAATCATTCCTGACTAATAGTAGAATATAATTTATATTCTTTATATAAATTTATATATTATAACTAAATCCTCTCAAAAGCCCAGAAATTAAAAATCAAAAGTTAATTAATCATGCATCTTAGAGACAAGCAAGCAAAGATTAAAAGAAAAGCGGTCAAACCAGAAACTCTGAACTGGTGAGAATAGAAAGAATTGTTGGAACCAATACATTTGTTTCTGCTAAGTTTCTGAAATGCATACTTATGCAGTGAATAATGAAATGCAATTAAATTAGTAATAACCATGAAACAATAACAGACCAGTATTAAACCTGCTATTTATGAGGAATATAAATGGCCAAGAGTTCGAAGTGTAATCTATTGTCTTTTATTGGATCAGCAGAAAATCTCACTTGGAGAATTTCCTAACACCTTATTGAGGAAAGGAATATTAAACACCATTAGGAACTTATTATAGAAATAACCTACCCATGCAAAGACAGGATTTGTTCCATTGTTATGCACCAGCAAAGACTAAAATACCTTTTGTTTGTAAATTATTAATTTTTTTATTCTTAATTTCAAACCAACTTATATTACCCTTAGTTGCATTTGGATCAAGGTACAGTTTCATTAAAAATTAAAATAAAAAGACTAACACAACCAAAGAAATGGTAGACCTACTCATCCAGAAAAAGCAACAAAAGATTATCTTGTAAAAGGACAGAAACTGGGCCATGCCAAATTTTTTGGGGGGACAAAAAGATATGAAAATATTATAAATAGTCATATGTCAACAATTTGTTTTAATTCTTTTCTTTAAACTTAGATTTCAGATTCCCATCCTTTTTACTTTGCCAAGAGACAACAGTCGCTTTTAAATTACTTTCTATTTGAAAGGTAGTTTCAGTTTTCATTTCACAAGAAAATCTGAATTTGAATGAGGACAGAAATTCCCAATGACTTCAGTCATAACTGCAGTCATTTGACTTCAGATCATTTGTTTTAATCTCAGACGATCTAAACCACCATCAACTTTTTTCACAATACTATATAACGTTTTTATCCAGGGGTGTGAAGGAAGATACGTTGTCATCACTAATAAACAGTACAGATTAATCAAGGACTGAAACGTAGCAAAGCTGGAAGACAACAGATACAGTGACAATTTAATTTATCTGGTAAACAGCTTTCAAAAAAAGTGTTTATGCTTGAAGACAGAGTTCAATATGAAAAGAGAAAATGCAGGTGACCCTGTGAAGATATTGTAGACAATTTAAGATCCCTGGCGTTCCTCAGGAGTCAGTACTGGGACCAGTGCTGCTTGATATCTTTGTCAGAGACATGGACAGTGGGATAGAGTTCACCCACAGCAAGTTTGGAAGGGACACCAAGCTTGGCGGTATGGTCGACACACTGGAGGGAAGGGATGCCATCCAGAGGGACCTGGACAGGCTTGAAAGAGGTGGGCTACCGCAAATCACAAGAAGTTCAATCAAGCCTGGGGTCCTGCAACCGGGACATGGCAATCCCAAGCCCAAATACAGGTTGGGCGGAGAATGGCTGGAAAGCAGCCTTGAGGAGCTGGCAGTGATGGTAGATAAGAAGCTCAACATGAGCCAGCGGTGCACACTGGCAGCCCAGAAAGCCAACCACATCTTGGGCTGCATCAAAAGAAGCATGGCCAGCAGGTCGCAGGAGGTGATTCTACCCCTCTACTCTGCTCTTGTGAGACCCCACCTGGAGTATTGTGTCCAGCTCTGGAGTCCTCAACATAGAGAGGACATGGAGCTGTTGGAATGGGTCCAGTGGACAGCCATGAATATGATCAGAGGGATGGAACACCTCTCCTGTGAAGACCTGCTAAGGGAGCTGGGCTTGTTCAGCCTGCAGAAAAGAAGGCTCCAGGGAGACCTTATAGTAGCCTTCCAGTACCTGAAGGGAGCCTACAGGAGAGTTGGAGAGGGACAGGAAGTGCAGTGACAGCACAAGGGGTAATGGCTTTAAATTGGAGGAGGGACGATTTAGATTGACTATCAGAAAGAAGTTCTTTCCTGTGAGGGTGGGGAGGCACTGGAGCAGGTTGCCCAGAGAAGCTGTGGATGCCCCACACCTGGAAGTGTCCAAAGCCAGGCTGGATGGGGCTTTGAGCAACCTGCTCTAGTGGGAGGTGTCCCTGCCATGACAGGGGCGTTGGAACTTGATGATCTTTAAGGTCCCTTCCAACTGTAACCATTTTATGATTCTGTGATTTTCCTGTTCTGTGCAGTGGCTCCAAAAAGTCACAACCAAAGCATAATGAGCTAGACATGAACTCCAAAACTGATTCTGTAGCCCTGATAGTATAAGCAGAAAGCTTCAACTACAAATAAGAGAACGTATTAAACCTGAATTTGGCAGTGATATGATCTGGGCTGCAATAGATGTACATTTCCCATATTAGCAGTAACAGTATCAATAAAAAAGATAAAAAACTAGGAGTCATGAACGCAAGCTAAAGGAGTAGAAGGCCGGCAGCACCATAGCAGGAGCACACTGCACCCAGACTGCCAGCTGGAAAGGCATGCGTTACTTGAATAAAGGTTCCTAGGGAGGTAAGAAAGGGGGTACAAAAGAATCCTCAATCAAGAGGGGCAACCTGTAACAAGATTAACAGCTTTGTTGTATGCAGCAGTGATCTCACAATTCAGGGAAAAGCACTAAATTCAAAACTTGGTAATTTAAAGTTTGCCACCTCCCACTGTAGCATTGAAATACACTTTTAAACAAATATAAAGAGTAATCCAACTTAAAATTATACCATGTAATGTAAGTGTGGTCATCATAACCTTGGAATTTTCAGATTTGTGTAGGTGGATTCTTAATCTTAATTTTGTTTTAAAATAGTACACAGGGTTCATTTTCTAATTTTAACCTTCTGAATAACAGAAATTAAGGTACTTTGAAGATGTAAACATTCAAAAATAAATGATGTTATTAATTAGATGCAGCTGCCACAGCAACTTCTTCAATTACTGCAGTATCTGAATGCTAATTATCAAACACGTTTTGTTCTGAGGGCAAATTCTGCTTTTTCAGAAAAAAAAAAAATCTCATCTGAATTAACAATGTCTCTTTGGACTAATTGATTTTTTGGATTATCTACATTAAAAACAAGTGGACCTGTTCCAATTTCATTAATATTTTTCAAGGCAGTAATCTACGAAGTGTTCAAATTTAATACAAATATTACAAACAGTATGATATGCAGAGTTTATCATAAAGAGAAGTGAAAATTCTTTCTTAATGTCTAACAGAAGAAAGGAAGCGCATTTTCAGGACACGTTGATTCCTTTTAATGTCACACTGTAGAATACTAGAATAAAATCCATGCCTTTCAAACAAAATCATGCAAAAACTGGTATTACCTGGTTCCATAACTCTTCACTCGGAGGACATCAGATTATTAATTTACCTTAATCCAATTTTCATTGTCTACATTTTAATGCCTTCAAAATTTTAGGAAGACTAGTTAATCCCATCTAGAATGTATTTTAGAGCAAAAAAACAGTCTAATCTTAATTTATGCATTGAAGAAACAGCTGAAGCATTTGCATTGCATTATTCACTCAGCTCCTGTGATACCTCACTTCTAACTTGGTCTACTCTCAGACACATTTATACTTGGACAGATCTCCATTTTCTTTCTTTTGCTTCAGTGAAGATCAGGAACTGAATAATTTTCTAATTTAACTTGTACAATCAACTCACAGTTGCTGTTTAAGTATTTAGTAATTTTATTTTCATAACATTTTTAGTTCAAGGATAAGAAAAAAGTGAAAATGGGAATTTTATTGATAGTTTATGGCACAAAATCTTTATTGTGAAACATTGAAGAAAACACCTGCAACAAACGTAGCTAGCAACTTCAATGTTGAAAGTGAACATAGTTTTGGTGTGATTGACAGTGTGATGCTTCCTCCTCAAGAACACTCTCTCTTAGAAAATTAATCAATCATTTTAGGTGAATATATGAAGCCAGGTATTCTTATTTAAATGGTGTAATATAATCCAGTATTTCTCCCTACTGTAGATCTATAACCGCAAATTAAAACACCCAAATCAAGCCATATAAATCTTGAAATCTGGCAAGTAAGCATCCCACATAAAATCACAAAAGTCTATTTACATACTAAAAGCTTAAACCTGCTGTGCCTCTCAAGATAACTAAAGCACAGCATAATTAGCATCTTGTATAACTGATTCCTTCTAAACCAGAAAAAGTCCTAATTATAAAATCGATTTTGGAGGCAACATGGAGGTTACGTTACCAGAACATACAGAAGGAGTTCCAGTGGCCTAGTTCCCCGAAGAAAACTCAGGACAAATAAGCATTGCAAATATTAGTACCTTCAGAATTTTTTCAGCATGTCATGATGTTTGTTAAGCAGCAAGACTACAATGTCAGATCACTTTGCAGTTTACAGAATTCATCTCATACCTTTCCATAATATCATAAACATAAACATAAACATTTTGGTTCTAATTTTAAAACCTTATTTTTTTAAAATACATACATAATAGGAACAATGTAACACAGTATTTTAGAGGTCATGTAACAAATCTCACATTGAGCCTCCATAAGTTGAGTGCAAAGTTTTGAACTCTTCCTGAAATTCTTAGTCCTGAGAGTTTCAGATGTAAAATTAGGTCTCTGTTACATACTAAAGTATATGTGAACTTCCCTGCATTACTAGTACATTCCTTCAAGATAACACAAATTATATCCACACTTGGTTTGATACAAATCCTGAAAATCATGCAGACTTCCAAGAAAGAAAGAGAAGGTACTAGACAGGAAAGCAACTTAACACAACTGACACCATAGAACAACTGTTTCACCAAATGGTTTGTTTGCCTGCATAGAAAAAGATACCATTACAACCAATTGGCCAAGAAAGATGAAAGACTGAGAACTTAAGGTAGAACTACAACTAAAATCAAGATGTAAAATATAAATGTTACTGAATAATACCATTTTTTCCCTTGGGAAGAACTTAGACTGAACAAGTATATTGTCAGTTTTAAAGAATGACACACGGGTCCAATACGGAAGTTAAAATACTGAAATCATACCAGAAGAGGCTTCCAGCCTTTCTAGTCTGCTGATCAACCAATCAAGAGATCCGGAAAATTGAGCACAGTTTTTACGATTCCCTCGAATCAGAGCCGCTGTTGGATAAAATAGAGAGAGGAAAAAAAAATTAAAACAGAAATCACAATTGTAAGTTAATTTAAATTAAAAGAATGCTTGTCCTCTCTTTCTAGGAAGGACCAAGTAAGATAAATTGTTTAATTACTAATGTTTTGGGTTTAAATTTAAATAATGTGAGCGATGGTTAGGTTTAAGCATAAAAATTACCCTTGGTATCAAATTTAAGGCGTTTGAATTATTTTGGCTTTACAATCATCTCAATAACACCTGCAAAATTCTCTACACAAAGTAGCCAATACTGACACCACAGAAGTCAGCTGTCATTGTAGAAATAAACTGCTGTAAAACAGTATTCTTGTAACAACAGGAAACACTGGAAGAGCAGAACGTGAAGCCAACCGCATAGGTGATTTTCTGCTAACACAATACCTTTATTCAAGAATAATAGGAAACAAAACAAGATAGATATCCAGCAGCTATTTATCATAGTTTTTACAGAGCTGTAGGGAGGAAGTAGCTGTTTGGAAACTGTTTCATCTTCATGCTTTCAGTTCACTGAATGGTGGGGTACCCACTGACTTGGTGGGTACAACTGACTAGAAATCTCAGTGGATGCTGTAGGCCCGCACAAGCCTGTCCTCTCCTGGAATACGTGCATTCACATGTATGTGCTTATGCATGAGCTCTCAGGATAGCAGCTGTTTTACTCAAAAAAAAAATAAGAGCAAGGCACCAACATTTCTATTTTGTATATGGAACAGCACAAACTACTTTTCTTCATGATTGTTTTCCAATTCTGTCAATTATTTCAACCTGAAATTTCTACAGTTATTTTCAGCAGCAGAGACTGTTGGTGCTGCTAAAAGGCAATGGTGTGTTAAAATCTATGTTTTATTGCTGCAGAAATACACTATATTTAACTGAGCTTTTATGCCATTTCATTTATAAAAGGTAAAACCTACAAGTCTTGTGACATACAGGATATAAAACTGTATCTGCAAAGGGGAAAAGCAATCTTGGAGTTAGTTGCAAACAAGCCACCTCACTGATGGTTCTGTATCACAAGGAAAGAGATCACAATCCAATTGCTTTGTAGCCAAAACCAAACCAAAACAATACAAAAAAAATCCCAAACAAACCCCAAAACAAACACACACACACACAAGCAAAACTCAACCCCTAAGAAGCAAAACAAACAAGAAAACCCTTCCCTTGCTGCTTTATATGATAAAAATATGTATACCCTGAAATCTTACACAGTCAATTAATCATGATCATTATTTGAAATAGTTATTTGAAAATACTCGGGAATCATAAGAGGAGACACATCTTATTAAAAGATGCAAATTAGAACTAAGGAGTACCTGTTTCTCTAAGTGACTTTTTTCCTGATTATTTTTACTTTTTACTGACTATGGCCATTCATATAATCTGTGCTTAGGTACAAACATAGAATGAAGGCAGGAATACTTCATTGCTTAATGTGACATCCATTAATGTACCTTCATTAAAAGCAGTAAGACACAGATGGTTTCATAAATGCAGCTCATCAGAAATTTTTGAAAGGTTAGTACTCAGTGGTTAAAGCCGTGCTTTAAACAAGTCATATAGCCACTTCACATCAAAAACAAAAAATAACTCCAACAATTGTTTCTTTTATTGCCCACTATTCTGAAAGAGACTAGCATCAGTTTTAAAGACATAAAAAACAGGATGTGGTCAGTCAGAGAATAAATTCACATTTGGCAATACAAAAGGATCGAATACAAGTTCAGGCTGTATTTGTAACAGAAAGGATGGATGTCTTAGTAGATCTGTGGGAAACATTTTGAATTGAAGTAGGGTAGATTTAGACTGAATATAAGGAAGGAGATTTTTAAGGTGAGGGTGGTTGGACTAGATTATGTTTAAAGGTCCACTGTGACCCAAGCCATTCCACCATTCTATATTTTATATGTGATAATATCCAGTCTCAGTGTGAATACCTCCATTCTCATCACAGTGAAATATATTACAATGTCAATGACATGACAAAAGCCATGAATTCTGGCATCACAGTTTACTTCGATTCATGTGCAGGCACAGAAACAAAGTACCGCTTGTTGAAGCAAGACTGAGCAAGCAATATCCGTTTGTCATCCATGCAATTACTGTATAGCTCCAGCATTATTCAGAACAGAGCAACGTACAAATTCATTATCGCCAGATCAAAGCCATGACTCTTAAGCATTAGCTGCCAGAAGATAATGTAGTTAGGAAAGTAACATTAGGGGGAACGGAAACTGGGAAGTCAACAAAACCTTGTGCATCATTCTCCTCACTATAAACCTATGGAAACAACAGTAGGAACAGGACAAGCAGACTCTTTTGGAGGGAATTTTCTAGTCTTGCCATCTGAAAATTTCAGACTTACAGAAATGACTCAGCAATCAAGCCACTACTACTTCCAGTCTGAACTGTGCATAATGTATCAAGAGATAAAAGAAACTGAACTATTACAAAAACTTCAACACCCTCCTACATCTATGGATAACCCAATCATAGATTTTAATACTCCATCATGTATACTCTAAAAGGTCATCACTTCATTTTGTGGAGCTATTAACTCTCTGACCTAGTCTACATACTTTTAAATGTTTATAATTCCCAATTACCTGATTTTCTTATAATTAAGCGATTCTTAATAAACCAAATAGCTACCGTAAGTATACATTACATAACTACCTTAAAAAGAACAATAAACAAACCCTAAAGCAGATTCAGTTTACTTAGTGGGCATACATGAGCTGAAAGATAGATTAAGATGTAAAATTTTTACCAGTTTTCCTTCTGGATGATCTTTTTATCTCAGGGCTGGACCAGCAGACATCCCTCAAAACCACATGACATGTCATGGATTCAAGCATTGAGTAAAGAGAGAAGCAGAGAGAGGGAAAACCTAACAGTAGTACTGCTGCAATGAGAAGCTCACACTAAGATTTAGTATCGTTTTCACTGTGAAAACTTACTTTAGTTCATGCATCTTTTCCAAATTTTAACTGTTAAAAATAAAATTTGCTACCCTTTCTGCCTGTCAATGATTGAGCTACCTTCAGAAAAATCCAGACTAAACAATCTGGTTGCTTACAAGTGTGAAGATAGCCAAAGCTATACAGGTTTGGTTTGGTTTGTTGAAATATAGTGAAAACAGAAAGAAACATTTTCTTCATTTTCTACAACAGACTATAGGGTTCTGATGGAAGATAGATATTGGCAAAGAGAAGTGAAGAATGAAGCTGTAACATGCGAACAAATATAAGAAAGACCTATACCAGTTTGAAAACTCTAACACAATGTGGGGGACAGGGGCTATGTATGAGGGGTTTGGGGGAAGGATCTGGGCACTCCACTCCACTCACCTACAGTATAATTCATGTTGCAAAGTCATAAAGTTTCTCAGTCATCAAATATAAACCCACTGGCAAAAACTCCCATCTACCTCTGAAACACTTCTTCACATAGGATTACAATACAAAGGATGTGTCCCATTGTTACAAATTACTCTTAGCTGCAATCAAAACATGCTGATATATCTGAAATTTCAGTCCTGTTTTTGACCCACTTCACTATGCTGCAAGTTACAGAAGTAGAGAGTTCTATAAAGGGTGTATTTAGTTTAAAAGTATAAAACCCATGGAAATCAAGCTCCTTAGAATGTTCACAAAATCTACCAATCATGTTAGGAAATGCCACTTTTGGTCAGCCTTGTACCCCATGCACATGCATCATGCCACAATCTTCAACAACATAGAGGCGGTAGATCCCAGCAACTCCTCAACCAGAATCACAGCCACAGGAACAGCCTTCTGCCCCAACAGCCTGCTAGGTGGTGACAGCAGCCGTTCAGCTGCACCTTCTTTGCTCTGAGAGATCATAGGAGAGGGCTGCTGGTTGTCTCCATGATATTTACTGTGTCAATTTATATTTCCAACAGAAGAGTGAAACAGACAGAAGCACGTCATTGATTTTATCAAGGGAGAGTGCACCATGTGCTGGATACCCTTATTTTTTTGCCCTAAGACTACTTTTTATGAACCTACTATGGAAAAGTTTCATAACAGTATTATATACAGAATTCCTGCTACAGTTGCTTCAGTTTGCCTTTGGGTATTAAGGAGAGTCTATGTGAAGTGAGAAATGCCATTAAAATTTTACTTTTTGTACATCTGAGGAATGCAAGTTTTCAGTAAGCCTTGCACACATCAAAAACAGCTGAATATTCTGATAAGAAAGAAGAGTTGTCAGATCCCACAGCTCTTAATTTGGGAACTATCACTGGTGAAGTCATTTTTTTTTTACCTAAGTTCCTCTCTGTATCTGTTCCTCTGAGTAAATGGGAGATAATACTCTCTGTCTTACTACAGAAATTTCCAACAGAACACTTATTAATAGTTCTAATTATTCAGATTACTAATCATAAATGGCACAAAAGAACTCCAAGATAATAGCTTTGTTTTCCAAACATGAATTAAAAAGCTCATAAGAAATAAGGCTCAACACCACACACTGAACAGCAAAGAGAAAACAAAGTATTTTAATTAGCAATAACAAATGAGCACTAAATGAGGAATGGGTCATATAGAAAAACTAGTATGTGATCATGTTTCACAATGCATACCCACAAAAGAGCCAGTTATTAATATACATACTAAACTCATCTGGGCATTTCCTAACAACTTGATTCACTTCATTTTACAAACTCAGTATTCAGCTGTGGTTTTTTTAATGGAATTGATGTATAACACTACTTGTGTACCTTCTCGATACTAACTTTTTGGGGACTGAGACTGAGTATAAATGATACATAAAATGCTTTGTTTTACTGGAAAGTACGATAACAATCCTGCATGAGGACTTCGTCCAACTTCAAGTTTTTGCCAAAAAGTGCAAGTTTAAAGGCAAGAAGGCCTTCACATTAGAGCTGGTGTGTTACAGAAAGAAAGCCTGCACAAAGGACTGCTCAATGACAGGGACACACCACTGTCCTCAGTTACTCGAGGTTAATGTTAATATTATTTAGGCACTGAGAAAACCTGATGACAGGAGCATGAAACTGACAAAACAGCCTCTTAGGCAGGAACATTTCCTTTTGTAGACAACTAACGTGTCAGGAAGAGTGACTATGCCAGAAGCTATAGTAGTAGTCATAGTAGAACATAAATAACATATGCAATTCAAATTGGTGAGCAAACAAATCAGTTAACTAAATGCTACTACCTAAATAGAAATTTGACTAGGACACCAACTAACAGATACCTACAGAAGGTATTATGAGATTTTCAGTGAATGCAGATGGATATGATTATACTGCATCTAAAAGAATGTACCTTTCCATGACACACTGTATCCTAGAATAATGCTGGAATCACTTGTCATTACTGACTAATAAGAGTGGCCTTGGTTGTAGAAGCTTTAGACGTATGCTGCGGTTCTGTAGCCGGATGCGTGAAAAGTCATAGACTTCTCCAAAACTGACCACAAATGTCATGGCTCCTTAGCACAGGAATAACATAATCACATATATTTTGTTCACACATTTTTGGGCAGTATACAAGATACGCCAGCAATATGATGATATGAAAAAGTAATCAGTCATTCAATTGAATTCAGAAACATGTTATTTATGATCATAAATGTTATCAGAAAAAAATCACATTATTTTAGTGTTTTCAGTGTATTTTATTCTTAACCACGTGCAAGGACCTGGAAATGCAAAAGTCTTCTTTAATTTCTATACTAAAGCAGGTACATGTTTCTTTTTATTTGAGTATTATTTTGAGCAAAACCAATCCAAGTAATCCATAATATGTCTTACCTAGCAATTCATACAAAGAATTCAGAATAGATTTCCATGCTTCTCCAGCTTCCTTCCCAGCTACGTCTGCAAAGTGAGCTGCACTGCTGTATACATTCAAGCGATCAATACATTCAAGAACAAGGTTGATCATACCCTAGAAATGGAAAGGCTCAGATTATCAAAGAAAAAAAAGAAGATATATTGTTTGGGTGCAAACACATAGATTTTCTGAAATCTAAGCAGGATATGCAAGACACAAGAATATATTCACTGAATCAGCCAAATAAAGTCGAACACGCAATCCCCATGGAAAAAAATTCCTTGACTGTGATAACTACAATTTATCTGTTAGGATGGTCAAAATAAAGCAAAAAACAAACAGTATTTTATAGACATAATTTAGGCAGGTTTCTACTCTGGACAGCATTTAAGCTTCTGACTAAGCATAGACAACTGTCACCACCAGAAATAACAGACAATATTGAACGATATCATTAAAGCACACTTAGTAAACCAAAACATCCTTTTACCAAGAGATTAAAGCAGAAGAAACTAATCCATACATAAGGAGTAAACTCAGGGCACAAGGATATATTAATATCTAATTTATTTTTTTTTTTAAAAGGGAAAGGAAGTAAGGCCTTAAAGGTATTTCTTTAAATATACAGGAAAATCAACAGATTGGAAGAAATTATAAACACAGCAAGTAGTTTCACTCTACGGGACAAAAACCCCACTGCAAACATACTCCAGATTAGACACCAACACTACAGACACTGTGAAAGAATACTCGCAGACAACATAGTAGGAAATCAGGAGTAAAACTGAGAGAAATACCTCTTCCTGGAAGAGGTTCTGGCGATTCTTCAGTGCTCGGAGCCTGTTTTGTTTGTCCTCATGCTCCAGATGTTCATCAGGGGGATGAAAGTAGCCAATCAAGTCCTGAAGGCTCAGACTGACCGACTCGATAGGCAAATCAACAGTGGAAGACTTTGCTTTCTTGCTGAGAGCATCAAGGCCCCTGGAAGATGACGTAAGTATTGGAAATTAGTTTATTTTATTGTTTATATTTTTTATTGGTTTAAAAGCATAGTTTGTTTAGATGACAATGCTCAATTCATTTTCTGACAGCTACTCCTATAACTTCTCAAAAATTATTTATGTCTGCCTCATTCTCCACTTAGTGATCCACCCCTCCCTTCCCAAACAAACTGGAAGCATCAAAAATATTGTTTCTCTTATTATTTTTTTTAAATCCAGAAAATGCATTTTCATATTCTACCTATGCATTTAGCAGTATTGGAGGCAGACCAAAAGATGAAGTTATTGTAAATGTCTTCAAAGTATCATGAGTGTAACGGAGAGAAGTCAAAGAACCAGTCCAACAGTGCCAAAGAAGACCCAGGTAGTTCATACAGGCTCTCAAGCATGTCTCTAACCTGTTCCTAAGCCATCTTCAGTGCTGGAAGATCCAGCTCTCCCACATGCTCTGTCTCAGCACTTCATTAGCCTTTTGGCTTCCCTAATGTACAATTCAAGCTTGGCCTTGCTGTAGTCTATGACTATTGTTTCCTCAAGTCAGGGGCAGACCGTTTGTTGTACCTGCCCTTTGCTTAGCTGAATCCCCAGCTAACCTCAAAATACAATTATGCTCAGTGCAGTGCCTTCCCAACCACTGATACACCATTCTCTTCCATTTAACTCTTGTCTTTGTTAAAACATGGCTGTTGCAGCTGAGACCTCACCAGAGCCATGCAGCAAGTGGAAGGTGAGGGATTTCCCTTCTACATCCTTGGGTTCCCTCAGGAGGGCAGTGGGGCAACCACAGTTGAGGACTGCATGAAGCCTGCCAAAACTTTCTGGAAGGAGCAAGAAAAACCATGAGGGTCAGAGAAACCAGGGGTGCTGAAGGTCTGCAAACACAGCACCCACCCTCAATGAGGAGGAAAAGATCTGGAAGATGTTGAAATTCTGCAGGAGACAGCCAGGACCCTGAAGCACTGGGAGAATAGCAGCCCTGAAGGGAAGGGCCCAGCCTAGTGGCACGCAGTGGGGGAGAGAAGGAGGAAGGGCCTTATTTCACACTTGTGATTTCTCTGTTGACTCACTCTCAATTCTACCATTGTAAAAAGGAATTTTGCTAGCATATTTTTGAGTAAAACCCAGCTACGTGGCGAAGACGTCATTTTGGTTTTCACCAGTTCCATTTATGCTGACCTAAAGACCACCAAGCTGGACAGAGAAGTCCACCATGTCCACATGGGCACCCTTCCAGCCCCATGCTCAGCTCCCTCTTCTTTTCTGTTAGAAGCACCAGTGGTCCCTGGCAACCTGACCCAGTCATCCTCACTAGTCCTCTCTGCCCAGCTGCACAGCGCCCTGCTCACTCCCAGGATTCCTTTCCAGGCTACAATAGGGAACAGAAGCCTCATTTCATACTCCACGTTTTGCTAGATTAAGACAACACTGATAAGTATTTAGGAGGAGTCGGGGGTGGGGTGTGGAAATGCTGATGAGTTGGTTGGCTTGGGTTTTTCCTTTGTGTTTGGTTTTTAAACTGGCATATCATTCTGTATTTTCATCTCAAGTGGTGAACTAGGCCTGCAAAATGTCTAAATATAAGAAATACTATGAATTCCAGATAAATATTTCCTGCTGAAGAATAAAAAAAAACCTCTCAGAATAAATAACGCAAGGTTTCAAAAAGATAGCTATAAAAGTTATCTTTAAAATTTAATTTTTATTGTGAGCACATTGCCTGAAGTGCAATTTTTCTACTGACTTCTTGGGAGAGAACTGGGGCATACACTTATGAGAATAATTTTGATCGTCTCCAATTCAGGTTTTTCTTCTTGGAGTAACATCCTGCCAAAACTAAATTGTTAAACACTACCTTGGATTTCCTGTGCACTCTGCAAAAATCTCCACTGTAATTTAGCAGTACTTTGATTTGTGAAAGGTTATCATTAAATTGCCTGTCTCTGTCCTTACCTTTTATGACATTCTTAGAAGCTTCTAATAAAATGTATTATTTAAGAAGTAACCTAGGGCTTGCATTTCTTTTGTATTTAACTGTCTCCTGACAGGTTTGTTTTTTTTTCTTTGCTGTTATTTAAGTATCTGGATAAATGTTTTTCAACAAATTGACATGACTACATCTTTGGTTGTGCACTGATTTAGGACACGGTTCCTTCAGGTCACCATCTCCTGCATTGTCTTTTCTTGTGACAAATGAGTTCCTATGACATATTTATAAATTCATATAGTCTTATTTTTTATCATCCTTTTTCTAATGCCAGCTACACTGACAAGAGTAGCTTTCATAAATTACTGAAGTCACAAACATTTGAGAATTAGCAGTAACAATTATCCGAGTAATAATAACAATTATCAGTGTTATTTAGGAGGACATCTGGAGTAGGAAGATGAAGAACGTTGCATATATCTGGCAGTATTTTTAGATGGATAAAATACTATGAAATAAAACAATTCATACATTGCAAAATATTACTGAAATAAGTAGCATTAAAAGGTATCAAATAATGAAAGTAATGGGAGGGTAGAAAGAACGTGTAATTTCATACTTTTAGGAAAAAGTTTTTCTTGATACTGTGAACTCTTCTGGTATATTTGTGTCTTTTACAGTTATCTCCCCTTCCCAGGGTTTTCAAGAAACACGTTTAAAAACCATACATAGAAAAGAAGGAGCTAAATGATGCATTGCATGACTTACAGCATGTTTTGGCAAGGAAATATCTGTTATGATTTGTTTGTACTTTCAGTATGTTTATGCATTCAAATCAAGTTTCAACAATAAGGTAATATTAGAAGACAGAGAAAAGAAACTGACTGGTATCTCTNGAGTGGGGGGTGTTTGGTTTTTTCAACCTCAAAAAATATTTCCCTTACACAGCAACAGATCCCTAAGTATAGAAAAGTTAAAAACAAGTATTCTTTACTAGTACTGATTTCCAAACATGTTATTGGCCACCTTTCCTGCCTATGCCTTTAGTCACTACCAATAACTTAACAGTCTTTCATGTTTAGTTATCATGACTCTAGAGGTATTAAATCCAATCTGCATAAATTATTTACACTATTTTAGGTAAAATCTCTTTTCCACACACAAAATCTATTTAAATTATGTATGTTACTAAATTATTCAATAATATAGCTTATTTTGCATAATTTTGGAATTACTTAAGTATTAAAATTATTCATTACATTACTATTGCAATCACTAAAATGTTACTTTTATAACAAACCTGCTTCCTAAATATGTATTATTTTTATATACAATACTTAGAGAATATTATGTGTGTACATATATATGATAAAACCAAATGTTATTATTATATTTATTTATTTATTTAGTAATATTATAAGGCATGACCTTCCAAGTATATACCAGATGCTGCTCTGACTCTGTAGTTCTGTCATATAAAACATCATGGAAAATACTATGATGTGCATAAATATCACATTTTCTTTTATTTTTTAAAAGAANGTACTTTCAGTATGTTTATGCATTCAAATCAAGTTTCAACAATAAGGTAATATTAGAAGACAGAGAAAAGAAACTGACTGGTATCTCTCAAGGTACCTTTCAGCTGATAACACTTAAAGTATTGGCATAAAGTCTGTTTTGAGAAGTATTCATCTGTTTTTTCTGAGGGCTAAGCTGTTCTCTGTTTTGCATACTTTAAATAAAAGAGGAAAACAAAAGAAAAAGGATGAAAAGATCATTTTAAAAGCACACCTTATAAACCTGTTGAAAAGGAAGACAGTGCTACGGATGACACGTGCTGTACGGGATTCTTCATTCTGAGATCTGGACAATGTTAAACCATCATCCATGTGACCTTCATGGTGCATTATTGCCTGCAATACAAAAATAAAAAGCAGCCATTGTTAAAAATGAAACAAATAAGAAATATAAAAACTCGTATTATTTCCTTGTGTCCAAGGATAAGCTTGTACTGAGCCAGCAGGTTCAGTGCCAGAATAATTGCAAAGCTACAGCTTCTGTAAACAATATACTTTATTAAGAAAAAATTAAAAATCAAAGTCTAAGG
>VZTM01030293.1:5751-24689 GCA_013400555.1 Jacana jacana | reverse complement strand
CCTTTCTTATTTCATTGCCATTAGGATGTACAGTGCATACATGTGTCTCTGTGCTTGAGTTAAAAGAGACCAGTTGAAATGAAAGAAAGTAAGAAATATCCAGTTAGAAAACAATATAACACAATGATTTAATGTAGGCTGTGTCTTTTGCCCAAGGAGCCTCTCATTATCCCTGACTCTTCAGCTTTAGAGTTTGAGACAGAGCACTATGTTTAATTATTTACTCGTTGCTATAGCTGTGTTAAATGAACCTTTGAGACTGTCATGTGGTGGTTAGAATAGTCACCTCACAAATACTAAAGCAGATCTGCAGCAATTTAAGTTTCCACAGCCTCAAGAAAGCCCATATCCCAATTTTCAGAAAGCAGAGAAGAAAGGGGAAAAAAAATCAAGCCCTGCACACTCCATTTAATTATCCAGGAAGCTCACAGAAAGTGACCTGTTCCCTTTAGAACTGTCCCCAGTTTCTCTTTTCCTGCTCCCTGCCATTTCACATTACTTCAGTGTATAAAAATGAGTTTACAGGCTTTCAGATGCTGACGCTGTTAACTTACCTAATCTCTCCTTGTGCAGACAAGTTCAACCGGTATAAAGAGCACAGTGATGCATAAAACAGTTACACTGCATTATGCAGCAGTCTAATTTATTTCATGAAATATATAACAAATGAGCAAATATATCTTGATGCCACAGTCATGAACATTGTAGGCTTACAGTAATGCAGCATGACTGATTGATTTGAAAACCATTATTTGAGAAATGTGAGTCAATGAGTTTGGATGTCCAGATGGGAATTTTATGAAAGGACACAAAAATTATTGAAGGGAAAGAGAGATGGGGGTGGGGAGTGTGGAAAAAGGAAGAAAAAAGCAGTACTGTAGTACTCTGGGGGGAAAATCCAAGACTTGTTTTCACCAAAGAAGTTTGTGGTATCTGCAAAGAAACAAGCAAAGAATTTAGAATTGTCTATCTCTTTCATAAAACTAACCACTCGGTTATTTCCTACTTTAGGCAAAAGTACTTTAAAACATTTACTTGCACCTCTTTTTTAACGTAACATCATGGGAGGAACTTGTCTAGAAAAAAAAATGTAAATTTGCCATCTTGTTCACCCTTTCAGAGAATATTGTTGTTGTAGAGGAGAGGGAACAAGAAGAGAAGAAAAATCCCAAAAATAAAGGATCCAAACAGGCATGATCCTTGTATGAAAATATTGCCTGGCAGTCAGTCATTGAATCAACAAGGAGAGGTATCAGTTTACTGAAAACGTTTTTCTAAGGAGTCACACTTTTAACATTACATCTTGTGTGTTTTAAGTTCCAGTGATGTCTGTGGAAGTTCTGAAAAAGAAACCAGGAGCTTAGTGACTGAAAATGGTTATAGAACAACCTGTAAAGGATGTAGCTAGAGCAAAGAGTCACAAGATGACCAGCACAATTCAGAGACAAATGTACAGACAAGCAGCTGAAGCAGCTCTACATCAGGATACAGCACTTGTGCACTGGGGACCTGTCCCAGATCTACTGAAGTTATTAAATGCAAGACTGGGAAGATGGAGAGGGAACCCTGTGCTCCTGACCTAAGAAAAAAATGGATTCACGTCCTGAAATATTTTCCCTTGATAAAAACTTTCATACATATTGTGAAAAAAAAGTATTCTGTAGGATTGCCAGCAAGTTGTCCAGTCACTGCAGCAATTTTATTTATTAGTGTCTTATTAAGCCTTATTCCTTTCCATGGTAGTGGATATAGCTCTATAGAAAAACAGGCAAATGGTAGAGAAACGCTGGCTAGGTATAACCACGTAGCTGATAGGCAGCATCAGTACAGTTCCTACTCCCTTTTGCATAGGCCCTTTATTTTGACAAACATACTGTACTGCTAGCTTGTGCACTCAAATGAAAACCTAAATTAAAGTGTCGAGTAACATGCTTAGTGCAATTAAAGCAGTGAAATCTTGAATAAACAACATCCTTAACTCACCCTAGTGAGATGTACTAAGCTGGAGATGCTAGAGCATGGGCCACAGCCTATGTTCCTCCAGCATCCAGAGAGTTTGTCTGTGTCAGTACCTTGCACAGCACAGGATAACTCAGTTTCTAGCTTTTGTCAAGACCTTCATCTTGCAGCTCTACCAATAATTAAATCTGCAATTTATTGGATTGGACATTGGAAAACAGTTTCAAAGGCTTTTATAAATGTGAGCACATGCAAATACAAACAAAGATGGAAAAATATTAAAAAACCAAATCTGAAATATTTTGGCTTCCACAGTCTCAAAGCTGCCTGGGGGAGTGTAAGTTGCACCAATTAATGAATTCTGCTTTAGGTAATAACGTAATTATATTTCACAGATTACAAAACCAAGTGTTAGTTTTTCTGCACCTGTATAATTTCTCACATTATAGAAGCATAGATTTGTCAATATATGGACTTCCTTTAAAATAAAAAAAATTTTCAGTGCTTCTGCACTGTATCCTTTATATGTGACTATCAGAAATGGCTGAACATTGGGCCAATCAGAGTTTTCTGGTATATAAATTTCTTCTATATTCATAGATTTAAAACCACTTAGGAAACATTTCATGATCTAAGACTAACCAATGACATTTATGGTCATGTCTCAGAATCAGCTAAATGATCTGCACACTATATCTTTAACCACTAGATGACCCTTTATTTTCAAAGTTCAGCATATCCTGAACAACCCTGATAAATGATTTGTAGATAGGAAGGACTGTCCTGCTTCCTTGAAATCTTTGCAATGTATTCTGGTCATTAAAGATACCCTAGAAAGTGTAACAAAATATTTTATATTTTATTTCAGCTTTCAATAAGAGTGATACAATTCTAAGATGGCATAAATAAGCCCAAATGAATACAAAGTAATTTAGAAGAAAAGATTTTTTTGTAAAAAATCTTACGTTTACACCAAATTCTCTTGCCTCCACATGAAATTCAGGGGCTACAGAACTCTATTTAGCTTATTTTTCTTGACCTGTGTCCCTTACAGTCAAATTATTTTGAATTTTATTTATTATATTGCTGCGGATAATCAATAGATTTGATCTAGACTGATAAGTTGGTTTTCTATAAAGAGAGGTCAAGGAGAAAGTCAATTACAACATTGCAGAGTAACTCCACAAAAGAACAAATCTGTAATCAATCTAATTGCTGTCATCATTTATCAGATGGCACTGTATCAGCTGGTATTTTTTGTGATACAAGTGAGTAGAGCAACATTTTTGAACAAAGGATTAAACTTTGCATAGCATAGGAAAATACAACTTTTTCAGCATAAAACCCCCTAAATGTACCTGTTCTCAAAGGCATATTTACAGGGTTTAATTCTTCAACCTCTGGTGGGTCTGTTTTCCACAGACAAAATGAGGTATTGCAAGTGTAAAATGCTATTGCTCTTATTTGTACACTGTCCGAGCAGTGCAAGCACACCAGCATCAGGCTCTCTGGCCCCTTGAAACACCACAGAGGATAATGAATAGCTTCTTGTATGACATTGGTCGAGGTGTTCTCATACTGAAAATCTTAAGGTGAAGTCGTTATTCCTATCATATACTGACAGTGTATTCACATATTCCTGCAGAGTAGAGAAGCGATGAAGAAACACAGTTAAAAATGCCCAGTGTCACTTTGGTCCACCAGGACTGTGGGACTGTTCATCTTAAATACTGTTTGGCCAGATCTAGCTGTTGTGCCAGGATGAATAAGGAAGGTAAGTGTTTATAAAAGGTGACCAAAGAAGTGTAACCTCCCTTCCCATTATTTTTCCCCGCAGTCATGTTGTGTTCATGTTGAGGTCATGTTGCATGGTCCCTGGCACACAGCTGTGCAGTCCTGGCTGTTCAGACATCTACTGCCCTGACCCAGAGCAGGGGGAGTGGGAACAAACATAGAATCATAGAATCATTTAGGTTGGAAGAGACCCCTGGGAGCATCAAGTCCAACCATCAGCCCTACTCTACAAAGTTCTCCCCTACACCATATCCCTCAACACCACATCTAATCTACTCTTAAACACAGTCAGGGATGGGGACTCCACCACCTCCCTGGGCAGCTGATTCCACCAATTGACTACTCTTTCTGTGAAAAACTTTTTCCTAATGTCCAGCCTAACCCTACCCTGCTGCAGCTTGCAGCCATTCCCTCTTGTTCTATCGCTAATTGCCTGTAAGAAGAGACCAGCACCAACCTCTCTACAATGCCCTTTCAAGCAGTTGAAGAGAGCGATGAGATCTTCCCTCAGCCTCCTCTTCCTCAGACTAAACAATCCCAACTCCCTCAATCGATCCTCATAAACCTTATTCTCCAGACCTTTCACCAGTTTCGTTGCCCTCCTCTGTACTAGCTCCAGCACCTCAATATCTCTCTTGTGTTGAGGTGCCCAGAACTGGACACAATACTCAAGATGCGGCCTCACCAGTGCTGAGTACAGGGGTACAATCAACTCCCTACTTCTGCTGGTCACACTATTCTTTATGCAAGCCGGGATGCCATTGGCCTTCTTGGCCACCTGGGCACACTGCTGGCTCATGTTCAGCCTCCTGTTGACCAGCACCCCCAGGTCCTTTTCTGTCAGGCAGCTCTCCAGCCACACTTCCCCAAGCCTGTAGCGATGCATGGGGTTGTTGTGGCCCAAGTGCAGGACCTGGCACTTGGCCTCGTTGAAGGCCATGCCATTAACATTGGCCCATCTATCTAGTCTGTCCAAGTCCCTCTGTAGAGCATCTCTGCCGTCAAGCAGATCAACACTCCTACCCAACTTGGTGTCATCTGCAAACTTACTAATAGTGTTTTCTGTATCCCTATGCATGCACAGGATCAGAGCTGTAAGGCATCTTTTTGTTGTTTGAGCCACTGGCCTGGAGGCAGGTGTGTACTTCATGATGTCCCAGGGACTTCCACAGCGTTTCAATGAGAGGCAAAATCACCTGAGCCCAGGGATAGGGTACCAGGCAGAGAGCTCCAGGAGAACAGCAGTTCCCTTGTGACTTCCACTAAGAGGACTGAAAGTGCCTTGTTTGCAGGCAGATCCTCATCCTGCATTATTAGCAAATAGTAAGACACTTGTGAAAGGAGGTCTTGGGTTTGGGGCTACTTTTCTTTGATACTACTGGAATAAGAGAAGACTTTCTGCTCATCCGAATGGCTATCAAGGAGAATAGCCAGTTAAGAG
Organism: Jacana jacana; assembly: GCA_013400555.1. Classification (NCBI taxonomy): domain Eukaryota; kingdom Metazoa; phylum Chordata; class Aves; order Charadriiformes; family Jacanidae; genus Jacana; species Jacana jacana. The sequence continues at coordinate 19,495 of VZTM01030293.1, read as the reverse complement.
ACAGATTGTCTTACTTTGATTTATGTATTGACTTCATAAATATTCACTCCTGGATTCTTTATTCCCCTCCTCTTTTTTTTTTCTTGGCTGTTGTGAATCAAAATTTAAATGCATCCATGGTGTGCAAATGTGGATATCCTTCCCTTTGAAGATACGAAAAGTCAAGAAATGCCACCATAATTCATTGTTTTCTTCATGTGTCACTTAGTCGTGTGGCCAGGTGAATGGATTTTTTTTGTGAGTAGAAAATAATCACTGATAAGTCTCCTTTTTCTAAAATGTGAGACTTTTTGCTTATTTTTAACAGTTTCACCATTCTTAGGGTTGTGAAGTAAAGAAACCACATTTCTTCCTCTTACAACAGCCAGAAGGTGCAACAAGGAAATATCCTGAAAATCTTCATTGCTACAGCCTCACTGCTGTGACAGAGTTCTTGTGCTATGCTGTGTGGGGCTTTAATGAGGTCATACAAAAGACTACACCTCACTCTCTTGCTTTGTGCACTGAGGCAGGGCAGATATATTTGTGTATTTTGAGTCCTGCAACTGATGAGACCAGCAGCTCACGAAAGAGGCAGAGAAGGGCAAAGCCATGGCTTCATCTTCTTGGTACGGAAAGACAACTCCATGGAGCCACAGAGAAACTAGTGCATCCTTTCAAAGGCTACTGGAAAGGACTTCTGATTGTTCTTTCATTGATGTTTTGGAGGCTTAGAGTGTCTGAAAATATTTTTGATGTCTGGGCTCTTTCTTTACTTTCCACAGTATGTAGAAGCAGTAGATAACTTTTCCTGTCTGTGAAGCAGTAGCTACCTTTTCCTGTCTGTGTGTATGGTCCAAAACACCTACCTTTGGACATCCATTTGTTTTAGTGTATCATATCTAACAGTGAGGATTCTCCAGATGTAAAATATAGGAGAGGTATTTATCTGGGTGGAAAACTTTTTCAGTCTTCAACTTTCACAGGAAATGGCAATCTCTTCAGTTTGTTTGTTTCAGAGGGTTGGGGTTTTTTGTTTTGTTTTGTTTTTGTTGTGTGCGTGTGTTTATTTGATTTAGTTTATTTTTGATTCTTTGCTTGTTTTGGCTGGGGGCAGTAGCTTTATATATTTTTATAAAACAGTAAAAGAAATCCACCAATGATTTCACTTGGAATTATTTTTTCCAGGACTACGTGGAAACTATTCATACATAGGCTGTGTTCTGAGATGAAGATATTTTTTCTGAAGTGCAAAAAAAATATTTGGCTTTTGGAAAGATTTGACATTTTAGATTCATTTTCCATTTTGGTATCCTTATCATAGGCACTGTGGGATCAGGAGATTTCTAGAAGTAGTCTATTGTGAAAGTGCTCATAACAAAAATGCATTCTAACCACAGATGTTGTGAAAAGAAAAAAAAAAGAAGAAAAAGAACTAATAATTAACAGATAGTGTTTCTCTTGAAAGTTCCTGTTGCAGGTTAGAGTAGTGAAGTAATAGAAATGTATTAAGCTAGAGCACTTGGCTATGAGATTGTAAATGTAAGGTCTATTCCTAGCTCTTTCTTGGAGTCTGGCATTGCTAACTAAGGCAAGTCATGGACTCTCTGTACTCCAACACTAATCTGAAAAATGTCAGTGGTAATTTGTGTAATTTCCTGCAGCCATACTGAGATTAAATTATATGAGACTGCAGGATACATTTTAGATTCCTGTATATATGGGCAAGTGAAGAGAGTAACAGCGTGGATAGCATTTTAAATATATACAAATGTGGGGAAAATTGTCTGCAGTGAGTGGACAAGGTACAGGTATTAGAAATTATTTCCTTCTCTGATATGTGAGTACACACAAAAGATACTTCTGGAACTATTGTAAGTTTGAGTGAAATTGATGGATGGACCACTCAGTGGAAAAGGAATTGGCTGGATGGCTGCACTCAAAGACTTGTGGTCAACAGTTGAATATCCAAATGGCAACCTGTGACATGTGGCTATCCTCAGGTGTTGGTACTGAGACTGGTGCTGTTTAACATCTTTGTTGCTGACATAGACAGTAGGATTGAGTGAACCCTCAGCAATTTTGCTGATGGCACTAAACTGTGTGGTGCAGTCAACATACTGGAAGGAAGTGATGCCATCTGGAGAGACCTTGACAAGCTTGAGGGGTGGGCCTGTGAAAACCTTATTGATTTCAACAAGTGTAAGATCCTGCAGATGGCTCAGGGAAATCTCAAGTACAAATACAGGCCAACCACATCCTGGGCTGCATTGAAAGAAGTGTGGCTAGCAGGCCATGGGAAGTGATTCTGACCCTCTATTCTGCTCTCCTGATACCCCACCGGGAGTACTGCATCATCAGGACATGAACCTGTTGGAATGAGTCCAGAGGAGGGCCATGAAGATGATGAAAGGGCTGAAGCATCTCCCCAGTGAAGATAGGGTGAAAAAGTTGGGGCTGTTCAGCCTGGAGAAGAGAAGGCTCCAGGGAGTCCTTATAGTGACCTTTCAGTACTTGAAGGGGGCCTACAGGAGAGATGAGGACTCTTTTTCAGGGACTATAGTGACAGGACTAGGGGCAATGGCTTTAAACTGATAGGTGGTAGATTTATATTAGATACTAGGAAGAAATTCTTTACTGTGGGGGAGATGAGGCACTGAAACAGGTTGCCCAGAGAAGCTGTGCATGACCCATTCCTGGAAGTGTTCAAGGCCAGGCTGGATGAGGCCTTGAGCAACTTGGTCTAGTAAGAGGTGTCCCTGCCCATGGCAGGGGGAGTTGGAACTCTATGATCTTTAAGGTGTCTTCCAGCCCGAACCATTCTATCTATTTTAACAGCTTCTGAGTAAAAGTTAGTGGAAATAAGTGGATATTGATGAATATATGACTACAGGGGCAAGACGGTGTACCTATTATGATAGCTAATAGTCAAATAATACATAAAATTTTCTGTTGCATAGATGGTATTAAAGGAAAATGGGAACAAGGTAAATCTATCCTTACGTTTATCTAAAATGATAAGTTTGCAACACGGTGCAGTTGTGATATGCAGAATAAGACAGCTGTACTGACCAATTAGATGTATGGTAAAGTCCTTTAATTTGGCTGTGCTCAGCCTGCCAGTGATCTTACTTTGTATCATGCAGGCAGGTGAAGAAGAGGCTTGTTTGCTAATTAGTGTTATGATTTGAGATGCACAGCTGTAATGAAGCATGAAATGGCAGTCGCAAGTGATAGTCCTGGAACCCTTGTATGTTAGCCTGATGAGATGGCTGCACTTTGTCAATATCAGCAGGTAGAAAGTCCCAGAAGAAAAATACTAGATCAAGTGAGAAGGGTTATTTAATAGAGGGCAATTAAAGAGAGTGATGGTGCTAATTACACATGCAAGTGCAGAAACTAGTTAGGTTTTTAGTACTGTGGTGACAAGACTTATAGTCTGCATTAGGTTCTGACTGCTAAACATGCTGCAAGGGAAACACATTAGTTTGGAGCATCAAAGTGTATTAGAAAATCCTCACCAGATAATAGCAATGGTGGGAACCTCACCAACCCGGTCTGCTGTTGTTTAGTGAATTACATTATAACATGAGTCCACCAGAATCTAAGAAGCCACTGCTTCATAAATGCATCAAGGTAGCATACAGCACCCAAGTAGCTTGAGTCATCAAGAGTAGCATGTCCAAGATGGTTGGCAATAGCACACACATCTTTTTCATGACATTATATTTGAAATAAGAACTTTCAAGGACTTTTTGGAATAAGATTAGATGGGACAAATTCTGTTTGTCTAAGATGATAAAAACCCATAGGCAAGATAAAAGTCTTTTTCACCATGTCCATAAAACACAGAGTGCTTTGCAGTGGTCTTACTACTTTCCCCGTCTACATCATAACTTCATACCAGGTGAGGTGTGACACATGGTGGCTTGGCCTATTGCCAGGGAGATCTGCTGCAGTGGAGGTAAGTGGCACTGCGGGAAGGGGTCGCAGCAAAAGGGATCAGCAGGAGCTCTTTTTGAGGGCTTTTGAAGCTGGTAAAAGAGACTGATCTGTGCTGGACACAGGCAGCTTGTGGGATGGCTGCAGAGGCAGTATGGGCTGAACCACTCCCCCGCCTCCCCTCCCCCCCTGCATAAAAGAAGCCTTTCAGAAGCTTCCTACACTCCTAGAATCCACCAAATGTGCAGGGAGCAGCAAAGGGCATGCAGGGAGGAACCCAAATCTCTGTCAGCTTGACAGGTATGTCCTCTTGGTGATCACTGACCTCCTTGGTAGGAGTTTAGCCATGGTCTCCACCTGGAGGAGGGTCATGTGCTCGACCCTAACCAGAATGGGCAGAGCTCCCAGAGAAACAAGAGGTGGTCCAGGTCACAGGCTGCCAGGACCTTTTACTGATGGTAGCTGTGATAGCTGCTGTATAAGATATGAACAGGTCAATGATCTGCTCAGCCTAGTGGCAGAACTGAAAGAGGAAGTTGAAAGGTTGAAGAGCAACAGGGAGAAAAGAAAAAAGAAAAGCAGCAAGGATACTATTTTTAAAAAGAGTAGAAGAGAGGACCCTGGGAACTACCAACCTGTCAGCCTCACCTCCATGCCTGGGAAGATCATGGAACAGATCCATCTAAATGCCATGCTTGGGCACATGGAGGGCAGGGACGTGATTCAGGACAGCCAGCATGGCTTTACTAGAGGCAGGTCCTGCCTGACTAACCTAGTGGCCTTCTATGACAGGGCGACTATCTAGGTAGATAGGGGGCAACCTATGGATGTGATCTCTCTGAATCTCTGTAAGGCATTTGACATGATTCCCCACAACATACTGCTCACAAAATTAGGGGATATGGATTTGATGGGTGGACTATTCAGTGGACAAGGAACTGGCTGGATGGTCACATCCAGAGGGTGGTATTCAATGGCTTGAGGTCCAGAGGAGAGTAGTGACAAGTGGTGTCCCTCAAGGGTCTTTGATGGGACCGGTGCTGTTTAACAATTTTATCGACAGAGACAGAGGGACTGAGTCCACCATAAGCAAGTTTGCAGATGACACCAAACTGTGTGGTGATGTTGATACACTAGAGAGATGGGAAGTCATCTAGAGAGCCTCGGGAGGGCCCAGGTGAACCTCATGAGGTTCAACAAGAACAAGTGCAGGGTTCTGCAACTGGGCCGGAACAATCATAGAATCATTTACGTTGGAAGAGACTCTTGGGATCATCAAGTCCAACCATCAGCTCTACTCTACAAAGTTCTCCCCTACACCATATCCCTCACCACCACATCCAATCTACTCTTACATACATCCAGGGATGGTGACTCCACCACCTCCCTGGGCAGCCAATTCCAGTGCCTGACCATCCTCGTTATCAGTACAGACCAGGGGATGAGGTGTATTAAAAAGCAGGCCTGAGGAAAGGGACTTGGGGGTGCTGATGGATGAGAAACTGGACATGATCAGGCAGTGTGCACTTGCAGCCCAGAAGGCCAATCATATCCTGGGCTGCATCAAAAGATGTGTTGCCAGCAGATCCAGAGAGGTGATTCTGTCACTTTCCTCTGCTCTGGTGAGACCTCACCCGGAGTACTGTGTGCAGACCTGGACTGATTGAGTCCCTTCTGGGTAGACCATTCTATGATCCACAAGCCCCAGTAGTCACCCTTCATCAGACTGAAGGCAAGGACAAAAGCGTATGTGAAAAGAGTGAGTGGAAGGAGGCTCATGGTCGGGGTAGCAGGTGACCTTCCACCTTACCTAGCTTGTCTTGCAAAGTACCTCTGAGGAACAGGTATGAGGTTCTAGTTGAGAATTGCCCTGGGCACTCTATTACTCAGGTGCCTCCTAAGTCAAAAAAGTATACACCCTGGATCAATAACACACCCTCTAAGAAGAAATTAAAGGTTATAGATGTTGGGGACTCCTTCATGAGGGGGACAGAGGGCCCAATATGCTGTGTGGATCCTCCTCAGAGGGAAGTCTGCTGTCTTCCTGAAGCCCAGGTGAAGGATGTCACCAGGAAACTTCCTAGTCTAGTTGGGTCCTCAGATTATTATCCATTACAGATTTTCCATGTAGGTGCAGAGGAGACAGCTACTTGAAGCTCACAATCTATAAAGAGAGACTTCAGGGAGTTAAGGCTTAGTAAAGGAATCTGGGGCACAGGTGATTTTTTCGTCACTCCCTCCAGTGGCAGGCAATGATGCTAGGAGGAGCAGATGGATTAAATCACTCAATGCATGGCTCTGTGGCTGGTATCAGCACCACAACTTTGGGTACTTTCACAGTGGGTTAGCCTATATGTCAGCGGGCTTATTGGCAGAAAATGGAAGATGCCTCTCTCAAAGGGGGAAGACTGTTCTGGCTGAAGAAATTGCAGGGTAATTATGATCATGGAGCAGATCCTCCTAGAATCTCAGCTAAGGCACATGGAAAACAAGGATGTGATTGGAGACAGTCAACATGGCTTTGCTAAGGGCAAATCTTGCCTGACAAATTTGGTGGCCTTTTATGATACTGCCACAGACTTGGTGGATAAGGGCAGGGCAACAGATGTCATCTACTTGGACTTATGCAAAATGTTTGATGCTGTCGCACATGACATCCTGGTCTCAGAACTGGAAAGCCATCAATTTGATAGATGGACCACTCACTGGATAAGGAACTGGCTGGATGACCACACTCAAAGGGTTGTGGTCAAGGGCTCAATGTCCAAGTGGCGGCCAGTAATGAGGGGCATTCTTCAGGTGTTGGTACTGGGACCAGTGCTATTTAACATCTTCATTGGAGACATGGAAGGTGGGATAGAGTGCACCCTCAGCAAGTTTGCCGATGACACGAATCTCAGTGGTGCAGTGGACATGCTGGAGGGAAAGGATGCCATCCAGAGGGACCTGGACAGGCTTGAGAGGTAGGCTAGTGCAAATCACATGAAGTTCAACCAAGCTTATAACAGCTATCCGATATCTGAAGAGAGCCTGTAGGAGAACTGGAGAGGGACTCTTTGTCAGGAAGTGTAGTGACAGGACAAGGGGTAACAGCTTTAAATTAGAAAAGGGGAAATTTAGATTAGATACTAGAAAGAAATCCTTTACTCTGAGGGTGGTGAGGCACTGGAACAGGTTGCCCAGAGAAGCTGTGGCTGCCCCATCTCTGGGAGTGTCCAAGACCAGGCTGGATGGGGCTTTGAGCAACCTGCTCTAGTGGGAGGTGTCCCTGCCCATGGCAGGGGGATTGGAACTTAATGATCTTTAAGGTCCCTTCCAACTCTAACCATTCTATGATTCTTCTGTACTCTGTTTCATCCCTGTTTCTATACTAACAAAGCAACTCTACGTCAGAGCCCAGTCTGAACATGGGCTGCGTTTGATGACCAAGGGGGCAAAATCTGGAGGCATATCATTGCTCTGATATGTAGGTGTAGTCAAAACCTTTATTGCCATTGAGTGCTGCTTTCAGAAATTGTAGAACAAAAGAGCACAAAAGGGACCATGGACTCAAGTTATAGCTAGTGGTATAGTGTATACGTACATTTGTTTTACTTCACAGAAGTGTTTTTTGAAACCAATCTTACTTATCAAGTGTATGCAACTGCTTTGATGAAAAACATTCCCGAAATTATTTACTAGTCTTCTATGTATAGGCTTCATAGGAGGTGCAAGACACTGAAATTCATAGGCTGAGCCATGAAGGAAGTCACACTATGCAGTGAAATTATTATTTCTGAATTAAAAAATTCACAGTAATTTATATTTATTCCAAAACACTCCCTACTTTTCTGGCCTTATCCAGATTTTGAAGTAGCTTTATCAAGTATGATCTTTGACATGCCAGTTATTTCCTCCTGACTTCCATTTGATTCAGTTGTGCTTGATATTACCACTATTAACCTTGTCTGCTCTGAGACCCACCTGCAGTTGAAAGCCATGTCAGAACAGTTTATTCCAGTTCATTAAAAACTGTCCTTGTTTTTTTTTCTTTCTCCATTCCTTCCATAATGGATAATTTCACAGGCTCTTTCTCAGATAGTAATGTATTACCATATTAACCATATAAGAGGATCTGTTAAACTTGCTGTAATCATGCATGATACATGCCATATTGACTTCTCTATGTGATGTGCATCAGGAAATAACAGGAGAAATAGTACTGTATTCTGATTCTGAGTAGCTGTGGAAAATCAGGAGAGTAGCATCAGTCTCATCTCATCTCATACCTAAACAATGGTTTTAATAGGAGAAAAAGGTTTTGAAACTCTTGAATAAATTTGCCAATTACCACTGGAAATCACTCCAGTGGTTTGGATTATGTTCTTCTCTTTACCGTCTCTCTTCTGCTGAACTGGAGCTTGGACTATGTTACTTCAGGGCGAATTGCAGTACCTGGCAATATTTTAATCACAGTATATTATAAAAGATGCTTTTAATTTCCTGTATTTTATATAGCTCAAAATACATAAGATAAAAAAAACCCCTGCATTTATTTCTGTTTTCTACTCCAGTTGTTAAAGAAATTCAATCTTAATTTTATTTATTTCAAATTATACATGAAGCACTTGATGACTGATCATAGCTACAGAAAAAAAAATGATGGTTTAATGGTAGTGGAATACATCAATTGATTTTAGCTTTGAATTTGAATTGTATCCTGGAATTAAACCACATTGCACAACTTCCAGTTCTTCTACAAGTAAACATAGAAGTTAAATTGAGACTTCAGATGTTTAGAAGATTAAGTTTGAGATATACTCAAAACTTCATATTTTCAAAGGATTTTAAACTTAGTTTCCATTAATTTTAAGTATAAATATTTTGTTGTGGATATAGTTATAGCTTTATTTTAACTCACCACTCCAGATAATTAGCCTTCTCCCTCTTTCTTCTTCCCCAGTATACAAAGGGAGCATTTCAGAAATATCAGGACAATTTATTAGTGGTATACGATATTAAATACTGTGATTTTTGGAAAAAGCATGTATATCAGCTGTAGAAGCCATAGTTTACTAAGGTATGCTAACTGCTTAATGAAAAAGTCTGATGTAAAGGCTCCTAAGAAAATATTATATGGGGAAATGAACTAGGCTTTTAGAATAAGTAGCATAAAGGATATAAAAACCATTTAAAAGCAAAGTTAAACCTAGAATTTTGAATGACACATGGGAGCATGATGATATGAAAAGAAGAAAAAAGAGGCAAAACATAATTTAAGAACCTCTATTTACAGCTGAAACACTTCATACTATCTAGATGATAAAGGAGACCCTAAAGGAAATGTAAGAAAGGAAAATCTGCTGATAAACCTCACATTTGTTGTACTGTGTAGAGGAAAATGCATCTTAGGAAAGCTAGTCTTTACAGTTGTATGAGAACTTGTAACAAAGATTAACACGAAGAAGAAATACTTGACTTTTACCATGACTGATATAAAACTACTACTTTTAATTTAGTTTTGTGTCTGTACATATCTCTCTTCCTCTCTGTATATTCAGTCATCAGCCAAAATTACTTACTGAGATAAGGGCAAGAAAAATTTAAATTGCCCTTCGGCTGAATTCAGAAACCACATCTTGTTTGACACTAAAGAGACTTTTAAAACATTACATTCCCAACTCAGAGTGAGCTTCAAATAATTTTAGATTACAAATTCCCATAGATTTATAATAAATCTTTAGGTTTGCAGGGCTAGATGAACCTGTTCTTTGCTCATGTTTTTCCAGTTCCATCCCTCATCATTCTTTCTTAGAAAACATGCATATGAGGTGCATGGTTTCTCTGATCAGGGACAAATCTCTGCAACACTTTTCTCTTTTAAAGAGTGACATTTAATCCAGACAAAAAAAACCCCAAACCTGTTTATTCTGGATTTCAAATATGCTACTTAAATACATCTTTATACATTCATCTGAATATGAATATAGACAAGAAATACAGTTGCAACTCTTGCAGCAGGTAGAAAGAAACTCTAGGTGGCAGGTATAAAAACACAAAGTAAAGAAATAGAAATATGATCACTTTCAGGGCAGAAGAGCACTAACAATCCATACAGTGCACCTTGACTTGCAAAGTTTGTGAGAAAACTCTTAAATAACATGTTGGAATTAAACACAGACTCCGCTTTTGCTACTCACAACATATATTTGACATGAAAATGGAACAGAGACCTCAACTCAATTAGCACTATCTCAGATTCAATTGAATTTTTTGGGCAGTTATCATAAGGACAGAAGCATTAGCTGTCAAGTGTGTGGTTAATCTCACATACAATTTAAGCAAGAGGCATCAAGGAATCTTTTATAGAGTACATGCTTTATCAGTTATAAATATGAATCCATCAATTATGTTTGTTGCTCTGGTAAACTACCTTATGTGAGCTAGCGTGGTCTTCTGCCTGAAACTTAAAATCTGATCACAGGCTCCTTTTCTGGATGTTTCTACATGTGTTTGGTACCAAAAGAACAGAAAAGTGCTTTACCAAAGGAGCTGGTGATTGTCTCTGGGTACAAAGAACAGTCTCAGACTCACAGAACAAGTGAGATCATCTGGTCCAGATGATCTCAATCTTCAGATTGATCTGGAGACCATCTGGTCAAATCCCCCTGCTCAAAGCAGGGTTACTCAGGGTTGTGTCCTGGTGGGTTTTGAGTATCTCCAAGGGTGATCTGTCCACAGCCTTTATGGGCAACTTCTTTAAATGTTTTATTATCAGTAAAAAAGTTTCTGCTTCAGTTTAAATGGAATTTATCATGCTCTAGGTTCTGCCCATTGTTGTTTGTCCTGTCACTGCATACCGCTGAGAAGGGTCTGGATCTGCCTTTGCACCTCCCATCAGGTGTTTATACACATTGACAAGTTCACACCCTGAGTGCTCCCTTTTCCAGGTCAAATACTTCTAGTTCTCCCAGCCTCTTACATAAAAGATGCTCCAGTCTCTTTTACAACCCCAGTCATCCTTTTTACAGCCCTTATCTATACTCACTGCAGTATGTTTGTGTCTCTTTTGCACTGGGAGACTAGCACTGGATCAGCGCTTTAAGTGTGGATCAGGTGCTGAACAGAGAGGAAGAATCACTCCTGTTGACCTGCTGGTGATGTTCTGCCAAATACAGCCTCAGGGTGCTGTTGGCCTTTTCTGTGAGTGCACTCTGGTAACTCATGGTCACCTTGGTTTCCACCAAGACTTTCAAGACGTTTTTGCAAAGCTGTTTTCCACTGTGTACTGGTGCATGGGGAGGTTCTTCCCTAGGTGCAGGACTTGGCATTTCCCTTTGTTGAACTTTGTGAGACTTGTGCTAACCCATTTTTCCAGTCTGTCAAAAGGTGTTTCAATGGCAGCACACTCATATCATCTCTCAAGTAGTCTGCCAAATTTTGTGTTTTCTGTAAATCTGCTAAGGGTGCACTTTGTCCTATCATACAGGTCACTATGATGTTAAGCAGTATTTGCCCCAGCACTAACCCCTGGATTTTGTGCTGCTAATCAACTCTTTGAGCTTGACAGTTCAGCCTCAGTTCCCTTCACCATCCATTTATCTGTCCTGTACTTTGTTAGCGTGCCAGAATATGTTATGAGAGACAGTGTTGAAAGCCTTGCTAAAGATAAACTACTATTCTCTTGTCTACCAAGCTAGATATCTTATTGTGGAAGGCTATCAAGTTGTGCAAAAACGCCGTCCCTTTTGTAAATACACGATGATTACTCCTAATTCCTTCTTGTCCTTCATTTGTTGAAAAATGCTTTCCAAGATAAGTTGCTTCATCACCTTTCCGGGCACCAGCCTGTACTTCCCAGAGTACTCCTTTCTTCTCTTGAAGACAAAAATGATGATTGCTTTGTTCCAGTCCTTGGGAACCTCTCACCATCACCAAGATGTTTTCAAGATTATCTATATCTGCCTAAGAATTGGATGGCTCAGCTCACTCAGCAGTTTTGTATGCACCCCATCTCACCAGGTCCTCATGTTTGTCCCATCAGAACTTATGTTTGTCCTGTTTGTTTAAATGTTCCTCAACACAATCCTCATCTACTGAGGTCCCAGGGTCCTGGGATTGCTCAGTGCCAGTCTTGCAAGTAAAGACTGAGCCCACTTTAACCTCATTTTCCTTTTACTGCTGATGTACTTGTAGAAACCTGCAAATGCTGTAAAGGCATTTGCTTATGCTAGAAACTATACACTTAGTGCTCATTGATCAAGAGTTTTTTCTCATGAGGTCCTCAAAGTAATTTCTCTTACAGTTTTTTTGCTTGAGCAGGCCCAAGGAGTGAGGCAGTGTCAAAGGGGAAAGCAGGTTTAGATATTGGAAAGGAAAAGTATGTTCCACTCTAGTTTGGGTCTGGTTTATTCTTTTTGCAGAAATTCCTATAAAGGACTTTTGTGGAGGCATTGGCTATATTTCCATTAGTGAGCTTGTTCAGAGTAGGGATGCTGCTTAGAAATCAACCCCTGGACTGTCGCTGTCTACTGAGAGTAGCCTTAGTTTCCTGAGTGGTTTTAGATTGTTGCAACTTTGTCCTTTTGGAGGAAAATAAACAAAAATTCTTTTCAAAAAGTGTTTCAGTGCTTAATGGGGAAATTAAGATTTGAACCACGGGATGGGACGTGTCGTGACTAAGCCTTTCAGTGTGTGCTGCTGCATTCTCTCTTCATAAAACTTTGCATCATGAGTAGTTGAAATGCTCTCCTCTGATCTGAAACAAACTGTTAATGCCCCATGTAGGGATACATGAGAGGCCTCCTCAAAACTTGCTTTGGTGTACCAATCCACACATTTGCATCAAATTGCTGGCTAAATTCAGCCTAGCTATTGTGGAAATTATAAATAAATCACAGTAATATGAAGAAGTCAGTGAGTTAGACTGGGGCTTATTAGAGCAGAGACGTAAAAGACCGTGGAATATATGCTCTGTTTCTTTCTGCAGCTCAGGAACAACAAATAATGAAAGAACTTTAGAAAAGTTAAGGGAGAATTACCAGTTTGGTAGCCTTTGATTGCTGTTTTGCTGAATTTTTCAGAAACAAGTTAATAAAAGCCACCAGCCTTATTCAATTTTTTTTCCAGCCAGAGTAGAGGAACATTTTACTCAAAGATACATATCTTTATTTCCTTTGTGTAAAATGAGGAAAGTTATAGTCAGTATAAAAGATCACACGACTAGGGATGCTGGCTGAAAATCAAAACTGCTTATTTATAGACCTTCAAGCTTGCATTTTTTTTCCCAAAATGTACAACATGGAGGCTTTCTATACCATTGTTTGTGCAGTACAGATGGAATTAAGTGATGCATCAACTTGTGGCCAAAATCTGATAATGAATAAAGATTTATGCATGTGAAATCACAAATCCAAGCATTGATTATATTCAGCTGGAGAAGCAATGTGATTGAGAGGGAATGCCAGTGGAGCTATGCGTCAAGAAAATCCATCCCCCCTGACATTAAAAATATTTTACTTCTGTGCTCATTCCCTCTACTCTAGAAAGGCTATAGAAATACTAATCTTTGGTAAAAATCATAATGATTGATTTCTATGTCCATAATTTGAAAATATGGTATATCATCTTAACATATAATTCCACACATTTTATATTGTACATGCATTTTCAATAACGGAAAAAATAATGTGTGTATGTAACATGCACATTCAGAGTAATTCTTTTTTGTAATTGTAATAAAGATATTATTGGTAAGTATATTCCAAAGAAAAAGGTTTGTTTTTTTTTTTTTGAAAAAGATGTTAGGGTATAAACAGGTTATACTGCCATAATATAATAATAA
>VZTM01030291.1:0-11833 GCA_013400555.1 Jacana jacana | reverse complement strand
AACAACACTCAGGTAACAAAGTATTTTTTAGCACATATAAACAAAATGAACATGGTAATAGCTGGTGTAAAATGAGTTATTTTGTCTCTCTAGATTTATAAACATTAATGGCTTAATATATAGTCTATCTCCAGCCAGTTAAATTAATCCTCTCAGCAGAAGCAATATAAATTTAGACTATATATTCCAGATGATTTTGCTTACTTCTGATCCCTTTTAGTACATAATGTGCTGCAGCTCTAAGTAAATTAATGCTTAGAAGTGTGGATGTTTATACGAGTCAGCAAAGCTGGCATAAAGTTGATGACATCTTGTATGCCCAAAGGAGCTGACATTCACTGGTTAAAGAAAAAGAAATCTGATATTCAGGCTGATTATCGTGGTATAGATTAATGTGCCAATGAGTTTATTTGAAAACTTTATCTTGTGCTTGCATAGCAATTTATGTAACTCAGATTGCAAGAAAGAAGAAACGTGAATATAACCCATTAAAGGCACAAGTCAAGAAAACCCAACTGAATTAAAAATGCTGCAGTTTCAGCTATTAGCTGATCTCCTTTAGCTCTCTTAGGCAGCAGTTTCCTCATGCTGAACTTAGTCGTCATTTGAATATGATGCTGTTTGTGATTTCCACAATGAATCTCTAAGGGTTCTCTCATTGTCTCTGTCATTTTACTTCATCTTAAAAATTTCCTGTTATATAGCAAGAACAGTCTGTGACTTCATCCCATGTCTATGTATTGCACCTCTATATGCATAATTTTGCTTTTCTTTCACCCAAGAAGCAACAGATCCCAAAGTAGAAATTAAGGAATAGTGATAAACAAATTAAAAAAAAAATAAAAAATTCTCATTGCAGAGAGTATTGTTAGAAGTGTTTCTTCCATCGTCGTCAGTGGGAATTCAGTATTATACCCTTGGTGCAGTTATCGAGACATGAAAGTTTCAAATTAAAGATATTTATCAAATTAAGCCATTATTTTTGCAATGAAGGTAGTTAAGGAATAGCTCTGGAAACTGCTGTGTTCTTAGTAACTGCCTCAGCTTTGTAAAGTAAAAAGATGAAACTTCTAAATGTTTTTAAGGATAAAGCAGCAGTAATTAGCAAGTATGATGGGAGGAATGAGAAACTAACGATAGACTCAAGGGTAGGAAGATGGATGAGTTCTAAACAACACCACAGACCACTGTGTATCAGGTTGATTCCTGTAAACATAAGCCATCTTTTTTTTTTGTTGTTGTTGTTTGGTTGGTTTTTAAAGATATAAATAGAATCATAGAATGGTTCAGGTTGGAAGGGACTTTCAAGATCATTGATTTCCAACCCCACTTCCATGGCATGGGCAGACACCTCCCACTAGACCAGGTTGCTCAAAGGCCCATACTGACTGACCTTGAACATCTCCAGAGATGGGGCAACCATAACTTCTCTGGCTGATATCTTCCACTGTATCACCACCCTCACATTAAAGACTGTCTTCCTAATATCTCATCTAAATCTCCCCTGTTTCAGTTTAAAACCACTAGCCCTCATCCTACTGCTATGCTTCCTGATAAAGAGTCCCTCCCCATCTCTCCTATAGGCCCCCTTTAGGTACTGGAATGCTGCTTTAAAATCTCCCTGGAGCCTTCTCTTCTCCAGTCATGGTGTTCTGAGTGCTATTTAAGTCAGGTATCCTCACATCACACAGATGTGAAATACAAGCTTGTAAGTCTGAAAGATCACAATTAAACATCTTATTCTCATCAACAAAAATCAACTTACTTAGCTTTAGTTTAAACTAAGTTTAAAATGAAAATGTTATTTATCTCCTTTAAGGGCCACAGAAACTAGGATTTTTTAGGCTGATGCACAGCTTTGAAAGACACAAAATACACAACTAGTCTGTCAAAGGTACAGAGAATTTATAAGCAGTTTGGCATTATCATAACTGTATTAAGCTATGTTTGGTTTTATCATGTTGTGTTCTTTGACATTCTGCTTCGCGTGTGTGTGGTGCCTGTCAATCAGAGAGCCAGCATGTCATGAGGGAACTTCACTGCAGAAGTGGTGCTGCTCAGAGAATTCAGATGAGCTTAAGGAAAAGGAGCAAGGAATGCTTGACAGCCATGGAGAATTTTTCAGGTGAATCTCAGTCTCATTAAGTGTATGGTTAAAATAATGAATAAAGATGGGGTGGCAGAGAGCTCCAACATACTTCCAATACTCCTTGTACTGAAAATGCTTTTTAAAAATTTCTCTACAGTTTTGCACTGGTAAGAAGTTTAGTGTGAGCAGCAAAATATAACAATAACTTTTTAAAATTAAAAAGGTGTTTTTTGAATAATTATAGGATATTTGAATGTAACTTACACTGAACATGGGGAAAAACAAAGCAGGATGAATTGAGCTAAACTTCCTTTTGTGGACATCTTACAAGAAATTGTCCTCTGCTGTGACTAGGTTCTGGACCTGCAGCAGCTTCCTTGAGCTGAGAGTTCCAGAGCTTGCTTGATTTTGCATTTTGCTTAACCTGTTGTCAAAACAGGTGTCTAACTGCCTCTTTGCTAATTTGAAGCTGTTACTGCCTTGTTGGGTGCTGCTATAGCTCTATCCATATGAGTAAGTCAAGTGGCAGGCAAGGAAATGTTCCTGGGGCCTGGAACCTGACCACCTGCAGCGGTGACTTGTCACAGTGGTCCCTGAGGTGGTTTTGCCCTTGACAGACATCTCTAGGCCTGTGCTGGGACCTTGCTCAGGTGTAAGCCAAAGGGAGAGACCAGCAATGATGCGTGGGAAGGGAGAGGAATTTATTAGTATGGACATGTGGCATTTGATTTCAGTGTCATAGATGGCATTGCCATGTTTAATTTACTTGTCTATAGAAACCCGTTTTTCTGTACTCACAAGTAAGCTGTTGCTCTGACTCCTTCAGTTTCTCCTCCACAGCTTTGGGGATCAAAGCATGAGGTTCACTTACATTTAGAGGAATGAAAAAGAGAAATACAGGATCTGTTAGATAGTTATCTAAACTGCAAGCGATGGTAGTTTCTGCTGCACAGTTACTCTGCAAATGTAATAGATTAGAAGTAGCTAAAACAGACTGAGGCTTGGAGTGGACCTTTTGCTCAATCCTTCCTCTAACCGCCCAGTCATCAGAGTGATATGGACATCCCTCTGCCCTGGTGTAAATGGTAACTGCAAGATACTTCTCCAGGGCTTTGAAAAGCAGGGACTTGGAAACCAGAATATGGAATATGACTGTAAAAGCTGCTTGGAAGTATTTGCAAGGTTAATGCTAGAGGCAAGTAAAATTGCTGATGTATTTTATTTGGTCATAGAAAAATTGCAATTTAGCTCCAAAAGGATGCTAAAGCTGGGAGGTAAATACTTTGATGGAACCCTCTGTGTGGAAAAACAAAGCTCTGTCAAATTAAAAAGCCCCGTGGAACACACTAAATAACTCACCAGATTTTTGGGGTTTGGAGAATTTGAACAAAGTAAAATATTTATGAAGTGTTGTAACATTCACTATTTTTGTGATTATTTTTTATTTTTATTTTGCTATCAGTGTTTCAGCTTCTTTCCATGTTAAATTACTATGTACTTAAACAGAATATTAAAAAAAGTCAGTTTGAAATCTCTAAATCCCCCAAATCACAGAACTTCAGTCTTTAGCATGTCTTTATGAGATTCCAGACAAATAAAGACTTAAAGAAGGATTTGTCTTTTAGATGCTGTAAGTTCATTTCCGTCATCTTACAGAGACAGAAACACTGAAGTTTTGGTAGTAAAAAATACTCTTCTTATTTCTTTCTTCTTAGGACTGAAGGCATACTGGAAAGAGGATTCCTGTTCCAGTTGACTTCCAGATGCAAATAGACAGGCTTGAACTCCCAGCTTTGAGCATGCTCAGCTCTTTTCTTATAAAGACAAATTCAATCATCTAACTGTGAGCTTCCTGAATAAGGGAGATATTTTATTGATAGTGAGAGATAACTGGCTATAGAAGAGTTACTTCAGAAAAATGAAAGCAGAATGGAGCTCAAGAACTATTCATTTTAATCAGACTAGCATTGCTTTACCAAGGCACACTGAATCTTGGTGATTTTGTGATAATTAATTTTGGAAGGTTAGATAGAAAATGTAGGTTTTCCAACTAACCTTTAAATCTCTAAAATTTTATTCTGAGTTGTAAGCAGTTGTTTAGAGTACATGTTGTGAAGCACTGCCTGGTCATTCTATTTCCTGTTATACTTGCTACTTACCTGAACCTAAGCCAGGATATCTTTCAAATTCTTACTCTGGGAATGCATATTGCTCTATGTAGATTGAGACTGGTTTACATCACATTGTATATTTAACACCTGCAGAATATATTCTAATTGAAAGTGATTTTTGCATGACGTAGGCAGGATTTTTCTTTGTAACTTGCAGCAGGGATTAGTATGACTCATAAAGAGCTATCACCTCAGAAAAGAAAGCTTTTGAAGAACACAGCCACAAAGCTAAAACACTGGCACTGCTTTTCTTCCACCTGGGAGAAATCTGGCCTAGAACTCTGTATCTACCTCTGAGTTTTCAGGTATCATATGTATGGTGGCTTTTTTAACATCTATTTTATGTTTAAATTCCTAAAATTGAAGAGAGAACAGATGTCTGTTGTAATGTAGTTTGAGACTTTTATGGTTTGCAGTTAATTTGCCAATACGCAGTTGTATTGTTGCATTTTTTTAGCTATTGGCAGAAGCATTCATGAGAAAGGCAAATGGTATTTTAACAGAATTCAGAAGTTAGTTGTCATTAGCATGATTATGAACCCTGAAGAACTGTTATTTTCCCAACTGTTGTAAATCTCACTAGAAGCATTTGTGCAATGATAAAAACCCAAATAAATATAAACTCAGACCAAGATACTGAAAGATACAGAGATCTAATGAATATATACCTGGAGGTGGTGCAAAATGTGAAATGCAAGATACTGCTTCACACAAATCTCATAAGGTCAGTGGGGCTGGTCTTCCCAAAATGATAGTATATTACATTCTAAAACAGTTAATTCAAAGCTTGTTTTGTTTCAGACCAAAATCTTTTGCAGACGTTTTTGGAACATTACTAATTTCATCTTAC
The DNA here is from genome assembly GCA_013400555.1 of Jacana jacana. Lineage (NCBI taxonomy): Eukaryota > Metazoa > Chordata > Aves > Charadriiformes > Jacanidae > Jacana > Jacana jacana. The sequence goes on along the minus strand of VZTM01030291.1, from coordinate 6,723 downwards.
TTAGACCCAACTCTATACTATATTATAACATAGTTCTGAGAATTATGGTGGAACAAGGAGTAAAAAACTGGCTGGAGGGCTGGGCCCAGACAGTGGTGGTGAATGAAGTTCAATCCAGTTTGTAGCTGGTCACAAGTGGTGTTCCTCAGGACTTGTATTAGGCCCAGTTCTGTTTAATATCTTTATCAGTGATATGGAAGAGGGGATTGAGTGCACCCTCAGTAAGTTTGCAGATGACACCAAGTTAGGTGGGAGTGTTGACCTGCTGGAGGGTGGAGAGGCTTTACAGAGGGATCTGGACAAGCTAGATCGATGGGCTGAGGCCAATGGTATGAGTATCAAGACCAAATGCCAGGTCCTGCACTAGGTTCACAACAACCCCATGGAACACTACAGACTTGGGAAAGAGTGGTTGGAAAGCTGCCTGGCTGAAAGGGACCTGAGAGTGTTGGTTGACTCTCAGCTGAACAAGAGCCAGCAGTGTGCCCAGGTGGCAAAGGTGGCCAACAGCATCTTGGCCTGTATCAGGAACAGTGTGGCAAGCACCAGTGAGGCCCCACCTTGAGTACTGTGTCCAGTTTTTGGCCCCTCACAGCAAGAAAGACATTTTGGTGCTGGAGCATGTCCAGAGAAAGGCAACACAGCTAATGACAGGTCTGAAGAACAAGTCTTACAAGGACCAGGATAAAGTTTACTGAGGATAAAATTGTTTGAATATACTTACATTGTGAGCAGGTGTAACTCCTTTTAATGCTGATGAGAAATATACTGAACTTACTGGGGCTGAAGTTACTTAATTCTCTAAAGCAGCTTATATTTCTTTTCCATGGTTCTGATCATTCCTTCCTGTACCATAATTATATTCCATGCTATATAAATCTCAGCATTTTATCATGGAGTTACTCTCCAGAATAATTTCTTCAATGATTTCCGTGATCATGTCAGAAAATTTCTGTTGATTTAGACATATGAGAAAGAAAAAAAGAAAAAATAATTTTAATGAAAAAATTCAACAATTCTGTAATTTTTTATTCCCTGTTAGTGTCATTTATCAGTGTTAAAAACTTGAAAAATACAATTTCATATTCACAATCGACTCTATTATGCTCTCAGTTGAACATCATACCTAAGTTTATAATTTGGGGTTTTTTGGTTAGCATTTCTCATACAGGAGTTTAACAATAACAGCAAATAACAATAAAAGGGTTTAAACAAAATGGTACTAAAACCACAGGCAATTGCAAAGATAAACCACACATTTATGTTCACTTCAGCTCAAGGCACTTAAAGTCAACCTACTACCAAGTTTCTTGTAATGCAATAACATTTTAGTATTACACATGCCTGGTTTTCTTCTTACTGTTTTTACATCTAAGAGCCTTTACAGTTTTAATGTGTTTAAACTTATCCAAAAGCCCATAACAGCATTTCTTTATTTTATGCTTCTTGTGACACATAAGAAAACTTTAGGCATTTTTTTCAGAACCTGGAGTTTATGGAAAATAATACTATGTGCCAACCCTTGTGAGAGACATGTAGATCTCACCGCAGAGGACCAGTTGTGGTTCTTGTCATTGGATGACCTGCCAGCACCAGCTCATACTGTGAATTGCACATCGATAAAAGAAAAAATGTTATAATCCTTGCATTTCCGAATTTATTTTTTCTCTAGGCTACAGCTTGAGGAGCAGTTTCACATTTAGTTGGAATATGTGGCCTTGAGTTTATTTCCTTGAGTAACTGCACTGTAGACTCGGTGCCTGCATGCAGCTGCCCATACCTGCAAAAGCCTTTGTGCTTAAAAAATTGTCTTTATGGCATCAATTCAAAGTATTGCAGAAATCTGGCAAAACAGCAGTACCCATTAACCCTTAAAGCCCTGTTTTTGAGTCTTTCCTGCCTAGGAACTAGGGAGAGAAGACAGCACATTTTTAGCACAGGAGTTTTTCACAGGAGTTATCTGGGTGGTTCTCAGCTGTCCCAAGAACTGCACAGGCAGCAGTAGATTCCAGCCTCATTTACTACCCCAACCACGCTCTGTAAACACCAGCTTTTTTTTTTTTTCATATTGCATTTTTACCTAGAAATGCACCCCGTGCTATCCTGTGATATGGAAGAAATTAAATTTTATTATTAAATTTTTATTAAAATTACCATTTTCATTAAAATTACCATTTTCATTAAAATTACCATTACAACAGTATGCAAAATAAGTATTCAATCTGTTTTGGTAAGTAAGGATATTTTCTTGATGACTCCCTCAGCCTGACCCAGCATCCTGGATGTTGCTGAAGGATCCATCAGGACATGTAAAATCTCTAGACAGCCCTAATAAGCTTTTGTAAAATAAACTGGGTAAAGTCTGCGTAACAAAGTTATGACTCACGTCCATATTGAGATTCTTAACACCAACTACAGTGCTCCAGACAACCTGTGTAATGTGAGTCCGAACAGCAGATCTCAGCATCTGTACTTCCAGGCCAATGGAGAGCTGCCTACATAATATGTCCCAAATGAAATGGCAAATCACCTTCCAGCAGAACACATGCACTGCTGACATTCAAGGTATTTTACAGCTAGGGATGGACCTAACTGATTCAGACAAGGTTGCTCCTCCGAAGATGGGATTACTGGACTATGCACAAATATTGCTACAAATTACACTACCTAGTCATCAGGTCAAGAAGAAAAGCCATGTTGAGATTTCTGCCTCACGAATCCTTGTTAATATGTTTCCTTTTTACAAAAAAACACCAGGGACTTTTTTATTTTTGCTTTTCTTTAGATGCCAATGAATTTCAACCATAAGAGGCCCTGATCCTGCTTCAAGTCACTGAAAGCTGCAGTAATGTAAATGTACATGTTTTCAGTAGTATTTCTATTTGCTAGAGATTAAAATGTATTTGCAAACCCATGTACTGCATTGTTTCAAATCAGAATTATGCTAGAGGACTTCAATGTTGTCTAAAGCTTCTACAAAGCAGAGAATTCTGTTTTCTTAATTTAGTAGTCTAATGGTATTCCTTGAGTGTTTGAAATAAATGGATCTGAGGTGATTTCTTAAGTGAACCCAGACTTTACTTTGGGACTGAAATTAGGTTTTTGGAAACTATAATATTAGGACTATGATATTGACACTAACAATTAAGATAAGTGTCATCCTTTGCACAGAAATTTAATGAAAAGAAGTGCCATGATGTATTTTGAAAATTACTGTATGATCACTTCTTTTCATTCTTTATAACCATTACATGGCATATTTTTGCAGAGGTGCTACCTAATTATGTTGTAATTAAATGTGATTCATCAAATAGAACTGAAGACAAAACTAGTAATCAGTGAATCTTTGCCATTCACAGAATCTGTAAAAAAGGTGTATTTTGTAATTAGTTTACAGATGTTTACTTTAGAACAAGTAAACCAAAATTATAATATTTTTTCTTCTCATCATCTGGTAGAATATTTTAGTATATATTTGCAGTGCCTAACCATGCTTTTTATGGATGAGACAACAAGCCACTACCAGGAATTATCAAAATAGCCACAGTAATACTTATTCAGAGGATTAAAAGATGTAGTATCTTACTAAAGAGAATGAATAAGGCCAGGTTTTAAGTCCAGAGGCAATATCAGGAGCTTTTTTCTGTTTGTACACAGCAAGTATAACTGAAATACCAACTGTTTATTGTTTGTGTTAGTTAAGTTTGATTTCCTGTGTAAAGTTAAGTAAATACTACTGGAAAACTAAATACTGCTGTACAGAGTACATAGATTGAAAATGCACTTTCTTGGGAATATTTACAGGCTTCAGTTATCTTCTGCTAGACCATGCCTCTAATTTGACTGGCTAAAATCACTCAGCTTTGGGGTAACTAAGAAAAATAGATTTATTTCTCCCCTGAGGAGCTCAATTGCAAAAATCGGAATAAATTAACTTATGTGTGCTATGTACACCGAGCTCTAGTTTCAACCCATTGTTCTATTCATGTAGTACAGAAGAAAGAGGGCCTGTCTGTCACTGCTGTTTTGGGGATGTTCCTAGCACATGACAGTCATGTCTACACACACATGGACACATGGCTTGTGGGCTATGAGTCTGCCCACTCCTCCCACTGGGACAAGTAAAAGGAACACATGGGATATTTGATCACATACCACAGCTGTAGCATGGAGCCTTCTGGCATGTCCTGGTGGCAGAATAACCCTGAGGATTAGAGCACTATGGAAATAGCTGCCACATTTCTCTGCCCTACATCCCAGATGAAAGACAGACTGAACATGAGAGAGTGGCAGCTAGACCCTGGCACCCTCCTTGTCCTCATGCCTGAAACCAACTGAGTGCAGCAGAGCCTTTTTAGAGAAAAGGAAGACTAGTTGATCTCTTCTTTGTTTTGACTGCTGGAAGTATATTTAGCTTAATTGTGCTTAAAGCAGGTAATGATGAGCTATCCTATTTATTTATAGAAATTGCTTTCTGCTAGAAAATAAATCTGTTTTCCTTCTGAGTACAGACCCAAGACCATCCTGTTTCCATCACTCACTGTGCTCCCTCTATTTATCCACCCACACAATCTATTTGAAGCTACAACCATTATCTTCCCTGACATTGCAAAGACTGTCTGGAGAAACAAAACAGCTTAAGTAAGCTTTGTTTAAGGTGTCCTTTATTCCTGTTAATTTGTTTAAAGACCATTTGGCTGCAATCTAAGTTTTGCTCTTTTACAGCTGTTTCTGCTCTTTCAGAAACAACAAATCTTTCATTTTGTGACAAGCTATTTACAGGACAACCTGCTATGATATGACAGAAAATTACGGCTTAAGAGAGGAGGAAAGAGAAGGAGCAGATGATATCTCATAACCCTGCAAACAAATCCTGTCATCATGAAAAGTAGGCCTATTAATAGCTATAAAGATGAAGGAAAACAGGTACTATTTACAATTTTAAAAGGATGGTTGCTAAGCTAAAGATATTCCTAAGGACTTTGAGCTGCTTTTTGATAGTGATAAGCCACTATCAGTTCTGAAAAATGCCTGGCAATCGGCACTGAAGAAAGAGATACAGTATAGGCAGACAGGGAATACTCCTGAAGCTTAATCACATTCAAATTGGAGATTAATAGATTACAACTGACATCAGTGAATGTGAGGAATATGGTGCAAAGCCTTCATGTATCTTCTATTTTAATTCAACATTAATCTCTGAATTACTCTCAAAAAAACCTGGGAAAACATACCAAAGAAGCCTCAGCTTCTCTGCTAATGAAATCAATAGAACCATTTACAAAGTTGGCAGTTTTGTTACATACACATGTACCACTTAGAGGAGGTTGAAAAGTATTCCCAAAGATGACTTGCCCAGTAGGATCAAAAAGAGTCTCATGGTTTAACCCTAGTCAGCAGATAGGACCACATGGCTTATTACTTACTCCCACTGGTTGGGACTGAGAAGAGAATTGGAAAAGTAAAACTGAAAAAAACTCATGAGTTGAGATAAAGGCAGCTTAATAAGTAAAGCAAAGCTAAACAAGAAATTAATTCACTGCTTTCCATCAGCAGGCAGGTGTTTGGCCATCTCCAGGAAAGCAAGGCTCCCTCATGTGTAATGGGAAGACAAACGCCATCACTGTGAATGTCCCTCCCTTCCATCTCCTCCTCTCAGCTTTATATAGTAAGTGTGATGTCCCATGGTATGGAATGTCCCTTTGGTTGTTTGGGGTCAGCTGTCCCAGCTATGTCCCCTCTCCATTTCTTGTGCCCTCCCATCCTGCTCAACTACAGGGTGGGGTGAGGAGCAGTAAAACCCTTGGGATTTTAGCAACAACTGAAAAAAATCAGTGCACTATCAAAAGTATTTCTCATCCCAAATCTGAAACAAAACACTATACCAGCTGCTAATACAAAAATTAACTCTGTCCCAACTGAAACCATGACAAAGAGACTGCAAGATCTTTGGAGGGTATGACTGAAAGTGCAATGTACTGTGCATCCAGCTGCCCAGGGCATGCTGGTCTGAAACTTGCTCTTTCTGAGGCTGGATGGTTGTGCCCTTGCTAAACACCAAACTGTTTAGCTATGAGATGTGAGTCCCTATCCAGATATCTATTTAGGGACAGAAGACAAAGTAACATATATTTGCAAGGCAGCAGCATCCTTTATTTTATGATTAACATATATAGCAGACAGTTAATGATTGCTAGTTAAAGTATGGGCTACAGATGTGCTCAGCACCTTGTGGACCCACCTTTATAATATTTCTGCCATGGACTCATGGGAATACAGACTATAAGACAGAAAGGACCATGATGATAAATGATCTGCTATACAATTTTCACAGAAATCCTTCACTTCTTCATGGCCCCTCTGCCCATCTGTGACATGATGGTAATCAAAGGATAAATTCAACCTGATAGTTTTCAAGGAAATATTTTTCATATCCCCAAATATGTGAGATGGATTTAATTTATTTTTAGTCACTGTGCATGTTAAATAATGACTGGCTTCTTACTCATGATACTTACAGGTTAGTCCTTAGTGCCTAAACCAAGGTTTACTTTGAAAATTTGCATACAGTGGCTTTAGTGAGGGCAATATTTTTACAGAGGCAAGAAAGCTCTACAGGCAGCCTTGACCTGGATATGTAGTTTTTGTGCAACCTTGGCCATGCTATTGAACATAGAATGTTTAGTACTATGTCCCTGCTCCCATTATTTCAATTTATAAAAC